>JAJAGP010000298.1:325134-504249 GCA_025084515.1 Ancistrus triradiatus
ACACGTTGTTTAACTGGGTTCTCTTTATCTACTTTTATTCTCTTTATCTACTTTATCTATTTTACTCATATGACTTGTGTGAAAATCTGATGATGTTTTAGATCATATTTATGTAGAAATACAGAAGATTCCCAAGGGTTCACAAACCTTCAAGCATCATTGTTTGTCAAGTATGTCTCAGCAGGTGCTGCCCCTACACACGGCTGGGAAAGACGCAGCTAGCTCTTCTGATTTTCATGCTCCCACTCCACCTTGAGCTAACTCCTGTGAATGTTTATAATACCAAAATTTGGTCATTTCATTGCATCTTGTCCTGCACTTAAAGAATGCAAAACAGCAGTGTTTTGTTAATATGGTTAGTACTTTAAATTGTTGCTGAGCATTGAACCAGTTTTTAGTTAGTCTTTACTAACTGTGTGTCTAAGTGCGACTGGTGTGAAACAGTGTGGTCAGATCTTGCAAGATATTGGTGCAGCTCAGGTATGACTTTGGAACATCATTAATGTGCCTCTGCAAAATGTGTATTTGCATTAAATAGTTGTGTAGTTGTGTCTGTTCACAGTTTCCAGCCAGTGGGGTTCCTACTAGTAGGTAGAAGCTATGCACATGGACTGAGGTTGAGACAGATCCCATTTCTAGTAGTGATGATTGCCTACAGCCACAGTACCCTGCTGTGTTCCCCACTTGTGTGATACCATGTGCACAAAAGGAATTAAAGGAAGTGGCTGGCCTGTCTGGATTCATTCTTATATGCAGACAACCCAGTATGTCAAAAAGTTGTGAAGAATAACCAGCCCATCTGGAGGTACCCTGAGTGATGAGGCAACTGGAACTGGTTGCGCCCCTTCTCGCTGACAGAGGGCGATCTGGACATGAACATTGGCGGTGCTCCGCCGGATCGTGGGGCGCCCGAAGGAGAAGCTAGGACCCTGAATAGGATGACTATCAGGTGTGCAGCACTCTATTTAGGCAGGGTCCTAGCTCTCCTCCAGTGGAGGGTCAAAGCTAACATGCTTTGGGGAGTACGCTCCCTGATCGCTTATGTATGTAAACGCGGTAGAAGCCCGCTTATGTGTATATGTGATATAAACCTGCCTATGTGTGTAAATATGGTAGAAACCCGCCATTGTGTGTATATGCGGTAGAAACCCGCCTATGTGTGTTAATGCGGTTGAAGTCTGCTTATGTGTGTAAATACGGTAGAAGCCCGCTTATATGTGTATATGCGGTTGTACCTGCTAGTGTTTTGTTAAAGCCACTTTCTGGTTTAAGTTTGTTCACACGGTAAAGCCCTTTTGTTAGTACTTTCATGTTTATGGTTTTGTTGTTATGCCTGGTCTTTGAGTTTAGTAAACATTATGGTGATCATTATAGAACCTGCTCCTGCCGTGACAGATTGACCCGCCCAACAACGGAGACGGCAGGTGATCACGTGACCCCGATTTGGTCAGTTCCTTTAGTAAGGGTTTCCCTACCTGATGAATCTGATGGTGACCCTTCTTGGACTTCTTGGACCAGTGTTCCCACTACCTGCAAATTCCACTTCACCCTTGAATTGTGACTTGGAGAAATATTCTGTGGTTACAGTATCAAAGATGAAGTATTGATGAGGAAATAGTTACCACCTACTTTGTCTGAGGTTTGGAAGGCAATGTTAGAAGTTGAGGTACTATGTCCATACCTCAGCCATGTAATGGAGCTTGCCCATGACCACCATTTGTCCAGTCATACTGGTGAAATAGTTGGATCAGGTGTGTTGGGAGCAGAGAAAACAGTAAAATGTGCAGAGCAGTGGGTCTCCAGAAACAGGACTGAGAAACACTGAATTAGGAAGTATCTGTAGTGCTGTTCACTGCTGCAGTGCAGGAGTCAACTGGGTCTGTCTGTAATTTTGATTTGGACAGTCTCTTTGAGCGCCCCTTAAGGCACTACAGGACAGTGGTTATCGTCTGCTACAGCCCCTGCAACACTGGTTTAATTATTGTGTGAACCCTCTTTGTCAGAGTTAACTTTTTACGCTGTTGATCATATTAATTGTTATGTTTCTCGAACTTTGTGTTTGTTGAAACTCACTTTGAATCTCACTTTGATATTTGTTGGAAACATGTGATGATAATCCTTTAGAGGCTTTGATACTAATGATTTTGGTGTCAGTCTCTTATGACCCAGTCTAGGGTTGGGATGCCACAATAGGAAAAGGGGTAGGTTAAGGGAGAAAACAGCCAACATTACCCATTACCCCCATAAAAAGCTATATACAACAAGTATCTGAAATCCATGGAGAAAGCAAATAATCAGGTCAGAACAGGAAGAGGTTGGCATGAGAATCACAAATAGGCACAATAATAAGCAAGCAAATGTGAATCACAGCAAGAATGAAATAAGCAAGTGTCCAATGCAAGATTTAATCTGAGTAGCAAAGCATGCAAGAACTTCAAAACAAGTCTCAAAAACAAGTTGTAACAAGGGTTATAAGAAATTCAGCTTACCATCATTTCATACTGAAAAATCCAACCTTTATTTGAAGTAACTTGAGGGATTTTAGTATGAGAAAAAAATCCCTCAAGAAGAAACAACTTATTTTAACAAACCATAAGTGTCACAATTATTGACACACCAGAAATTCTTAGCAACAACATGTAACTGAAGCATTGCTTTCACACCAGAGAAACTTTTTAATAGTTCATAGAAGAAGGTGCTCTTTTATTTGCATGGTAGGAACTGGTGACAATTGTAGTACGTAGAAAGCCGCATATAGGGACATATAGGACTTACTGAGCCTATATGCAACAGAGGAGGTACAATTTTGAGTCATTTCACTAACCGTTGCCCAGGATTGAATGTAATTATCGGGGGTAGTTCCTCACAAATTACTCACTAGAACTGTTTGGTGCAAAAGCACATACAGACTACATGAAATACATATATTAAATATGATATTTTAAATCAAAACCTGTCTGCCTCTAACAAGAATGTAAAAATGGGTCATCACTAGATCTTCCAGCAGGACAATGATCCAAAACATAACCACAAAATAATAATAATAAAAAAAATAATCACAAAACACAAAATCAAGTTCCTCTAACGGTCATCTCAGTCACCTGATCTAAACCCCGTAGAAAACCTGCATGGTGACCTAAAGAGAAGTGTATACATGAGAGGATCCGTACTCTAAATAATTTGGAGGGATCTGGTCTGAAATACCCTGCTATGTATTCTCCAACCTTATAAGATGTTATAGGAGAAGACTAAATGCTGTTTTATTGGCAAAGGGATGTTTCACAAAGTATTAAATGAAGTGGAAACAATAATTACAGCACGTGGTTTTGATTAAAAAATAATAATAATAATAAATAAATAATAATAATAATAATTATTATTATTATTATTGTTATTTTTATAATTATTATCATTATTAGTGTTGTTGTTGTTAAGTACGTGATTAACCTTTACCATTTGGTGAATTTCTTAGAAGTTTTTTTTACTCATCTTTGCCAAGTGTGTCTGTTACTGTGGAGGGGGCTATACGAGGTTAAAAGATTAATTGCCCTTTTTAATGGGTATTTATACTCATAATACTATAAGTATTACCAATATGATGTATATAATACATATCTCATACTGAGCATTCCGTACAGTAGCTTGGCTTATCTAGCATTTGTAGCTGCACTCAAATCCACACAACTACCTACAGTGGGGCAAAAAAGTATTTAGTCAGCCGCTGATTTGCAAGTTCTCCTACTTAGAAAAATGAGAGGGGTCTGTAATTTTCATCACAGGTACACTTCAACTATGAGAGACAAAATGAAAAAAAAAAATCCAGGAAATCACATTGTAGGATTTTTAAAGAATTTAATTGTCAATTATGGTGGAAAATAAGTATTTGTTCAATAAATTTGGTTCAACTCAATAATTTGTGACATAACCTTTGTTGGCAATGGCAGAGGTCAAACGTTTCCTGTAAGTCTTCACCAGGTTTGCACACACTGTAGCTGGTATTTTGGCCCATTCCTCCATGCAGATCTCTTTTAAATCAGTGATGTTTTGGGGCAACACGGACTTTCAACTCCCTCCACAAATCTATCCGGTTGAGGTCTGGAGACTGGCTAGGCCACTCCAGGACCGTGGAATGCTTTTTACAAAGTCACTCCTTCATTGCCCGAGCGGTGTGTTTGGGATCATTGTCATGATGGAAGACCCAGCCATGTTCCATCTTCAATGCTTTCAGTGATGGAAGGAGAAGGAGATTTTGGCTTAAAATCTCACAATACATGGCCCCGTTCATTCTTCCCTTAACACGGATCAGTTGTCCTGTCCCCTATGCAGAAAAATAGCCCTAAAGTATGATGTTTCCACCCCCATGCTTCACAGTAGGTATGGTGTTCTTGGGATGCGACTCAGCATCCTTTTTCCTCCAGCTGAGTTTTTACCAAAAAGTTCTATTTTGGTTTCATCTGACCACATGATATGCTCCAAATCCTCTTCTGGATCATCCATATGCTCTCTGGCAAACTTCAGATGGGCCTGGATATGTTCTGGCTTAAGCAGGGGGACACGCCTGGCACTGCAGGATCTGAGTCTCTCTTGGCGTAGTGTGTTACTGATGGTAGCCTTGTTACTTTGGTCCCAGCTCTTTGCAGGTCGTTTCATCAGGTCCCTCCATGTAGTTCTGGGAGCTTTGCTCACCATTTCATGATCATTTTGACCCCATGGGGATGAGATCGTGGAGCCACCAGATCGAGAGAGATTATCAATGGTCTTGTATGTCTGTCTACAGTTGCTCCCACAGTTGATTTATTCACACCACCTGCTTGCCTATTGTAGATTCACTCTTCCCAGCCTGGTTGCAGGTCTACAATTCTTCTTCCTTGTGACCTTCGACAGCTCTTGGTCTGGGCCATGATTGAGTTGGAGTTTGACTGTTTGAGGCTGTGGACAGGTGTCCTTTTATACAGATAACGAGGGTCAAAACTGGTTGCCATTGCTACAGGGTAACGAACGTGGGTGGAGCACAGAAGAACTGCTTTAAAGAAGAAGTTACAGGTCTGTGAGAGCCAGAAATCTTGCTTGTTTGTGGGTGACCGAATACTTATTTTCCACCATGATTTAACAATTAAATTATTTTAAAATCATACAATTGTGATTTCCTGGATTTTTATTTTTTTTTTCTCATTTGTCTATCATAGTTAGTTGTAGTTGTACCTATGATGAAATTTACAGATCTCTCTCATTCTTTGTAAGTAGGAGAAAACTTGCACAATCAGTGGCTGACTTAAATACCTCTTTGCCCCACTGTATATCTATGGATGTTATCATGTAAATTTATCATGATTTGTGTGTGTGGGTGAGAAAAAGAGAGAGCAAAGTGAAGGACGGAAAGACAAGAGTGGAGAGACGAGAGAGTGGGAGACAGAGGAGCCCGGACACGATGTGACCCGGATGAGGAGAAGAGAGAGGGAGATGCCGAGAGAAGAACGCACGCGAGAGCGAGCGGGATGGCTGAGGAGGAGAGAGAGAGGGACGGGGAGGAAGTGTTGTGGGTGTGAGGACACAGAGAGAGGACAGAGAGAGAGAGAGAGAGAGAGAGAGAGAGGAAGAAGAGAGAGAGAAAGAAAAGAAAGAGTAAAAGAGAGTGGAGGACCACTAGAGAAGAACATGCCATATCTGTACAAGCCAGCTGTCAAATCCCTGTGTGTGTGAGCGTGCCTGTGCGCACATGCATACTTGTTCATCTTTAATTAGTGCATATTGTGTTTGTGCAAAGCATTAAACCAGACAGTAAACATAAACATATCTCCCCCAGAGGTACTTGTGTGTGATTCTGTGTATAAATGTGTGTGTAAGAATGAGTGAGTATGAGAGTGAGAGAAAGGGAGAGAGGGCAGTAGGGAGGATCAGACCAAAAAAGAAATGTACGTTTGTCTGAGGAAGAGTAACAGTGCATGTGTGTGGCTGTGTGTATATACGTGTGAGAGCGTGTGTACTGGTAATGCTTGGCAAGTCTTGTGGTCCCGGTGGTTATTCTCCACTCATTTAACAGCAGGCAAGGTTTTGGTTGCCACTGCAACTCCCCTCCACACACACACACACACACACACACACACACACACACACACACACACACACTCTGATATTTAGTAGTCAGTCTTGTGGAGAGAAGCCTAACACATGAGCTCCCTCCACACTCATTAGTGCTGTTTCCTCACAACACACAGTACTTCAGTCTCATATTAAGGCCAAGGAAACTTCCGGAATGAGTCAGTTTGTGAGGCTGCCTACACATTGGGCAGGAAGTCTTTTGGGATCGAGCCGATGGTGTGTTTATAATAAGCAGAGGAACATTTGGGAAATTTCCCAGAGGTTTGATATGTGTGTGTGTATATTTGTGTGTGTGTCCTGCAGAGCTCCTTCCTGATTACACACCACTCAACCATAAGGTTTCTTGCCACCAGGTTGCCAAGGTGTTTTCTACACTAGTAGTTTCTCATTGTTTAACCTGTTTGCATGTCCCTGATTGTGTGCAGGGGTTCCTGTGTTAGTGTTTGTATCTTCTTATACTGTCAATACAGGTCTACACATATACTGTAAAGTCAGGGATCTACAAAGGTTACCAATACCTTAAGGACCATAGGTCAGCACCATGAACAGAGACACATGGAACCAGCATGCCAACAAGCATCTATAATATGGAATTTAAAGCTTTACATTTGGTCTAGTGTAAAATCATATCCCCATTGTGCCACAGCCTTTTTCACCCAAAATTCATAAAGAAAGCAACAGATCAAATGGAATTATTTCAACAAATATAAATAATTTCTCAAAATCCACTGAAATCCATTGAATATGTTGTGTGTGATGCAGCTAGATCTTATTTGCAAATTAGGAAGACATCTAGTATTGGCAGTACACACAGGCAACTTAAAGTGAAAACATATACAAGTAGATGTATGCGAAGAATTTACATGCAGACTTTTGAACAGCAAGTATGTCTGGAGGGCCAGTACAGTTTATGCTAATTACTTCTTGCCTTCAGGGCAGTTTTTCCTGTGTGCAGTCCCCAGGCACTTGCCTTGCCTTGCAGGTGACCTTTTATTTATGAAAGGACCAATCTCTATTATGAATGCAATAATAAGATTCTTAGACAAACAATAGTTCCACACACCCACAGCAACACCTTATAGTTCAAGGTCAATAGGTTGTACAACTGAACAATAAAATGGATCATAAGTTAGACTTTTCAATAGGTGTAAACTGTGAGAAAACTAATGCCCTATGTGGGAAGGCTTTACAGATTAAATACTTCAGTATACAGTGGTACCTCGGTTCTGTCGTTAATTCTTTGCAAGCGGCTTGACGGTTGCAAATTTTTCCCATAAGGAATAATGTAAATTGAAATAATCTGTTCCAGACCTCCTGAAAATCCACACTGTATAAGCATTATATGCATTAATGGAGTTATATTGTACAGGTGTTCCCTAATTTACGATGGAGATATGTTCCAACTAATCCATCATAAGTTAAATGTATCATGAATCGAGGTTCAATGAGTGTTTGATAGAGCGGTCTATACTGTATCATAGTCAGAGCCTATGTTAAGTAATGATAAGTAAGTCAATGTTTAAAACGCTTACATTAGCGTACAGTTGGCCAAAATCATTAACTCTTATTTTATAATAAAGCATTGAAAAATCTCATGTAATTTAGTCAGTAATGGATTGAAAGTGAAAGTAAAAGCAAAACACTTACCCTTTCGTCAGTGGAAATCACTGTGTACTCAATTATGTTTCGGCTGAAACGAGTTGTGCAGATGGACTCACGCAAATTTAAGGAAGTGTGCCGAGTGCAGAGCAAACATCGAGAACCAAGACAAATTTTACTAGTCAAAATGCGTCAAGAACCAAATCCGAAGGCGGTTGAGAACCAAGATACCACTGAACTTTAATTTTCAGAAGACTTTATTTAAAATATTTGTATTGTTTATGTATGTATTTATGCTATGTTTGTTATTGGAAATGTCTCCAGTCTCTGCAGGCTTCTATTTTTGCAGTCATGTCAGAAAAATGCAGCAATGTAGTAATATTTCAGTTATGTCCACTGGCATGAAAAACAGAGACATGCATGTAAAAAACATTTGTGTGACATTTTTCTAAGGATATATGAGATATTAGGATTACATTATGATATGTGATTAGGTTTAACTTAATTATGTAAACAATGTAAACAGTTAAACTGTGCCAGGCTGCCGCCTGCACCAATGATAGCAGACATAAGTAATTATGTAATATAACAATATCACCTATTTCTGTGATCACAAATACATGATTCAGAGAGACTGACAGAACAATAAACATATACTGAGATACATATAGACTCTAGAGAGAGGGAGACACTGTATATCTGTTATTGAGACACAGAGGGAAAGAGGTCATATAGTGATTACTAGACAGTAAAAGACACATAAACCTGCACAGTTAAATAGACGGAGACAATTATTTGAAAGAGAGAGAAACGAAAGGGTGGAGACGTGTAAGGCATGTGTTTCTTGTCTAGCTACAACAGTCCAGTAGTAACTGAGCATTAGGTCAGCAACACACACACACACACACACACACACACACACACACACACACACACACACACACACACAGGCTTCATCCATCACCGTAGGAAGGATTAAACTCACCTTGCACTAGGATTCGAACATGGTAAATCCTTTACCCTTCTTTCCTCCTCATCATACACACAAATCTCAGACAGCAAGAGGAAAGACCCCTTAATGCCCCTCTTTGAAGTGTGCAGAGGGTGAGATTATGCTGACGACAGACAGACAAAAACACGGAGAGATTCTGACCCCAGAGGGACTTCACCTCCTGCGTATGTGTGTGTGCGCACACGTGCTGGGGGTGTGTCTTTTAACATGCTCAATTTTTCCCAGACAAGGTGGCAAATGAAAATAGCGTTTGCAGATAAGGGAAAACGACAGAATGCAATTGAGTTGGACCACATCCAATTTCATGTATTATGATTATCACCACTCACTATGAACTATCCTTCATGTACCACAATTCAGCAAGGGACCATGTTAGAGTGCCTTAAAAGTATGCAAGTTATGGTCAGAAATAACAGGACTAAACAAGCAAAAACAACAATGTGTTATTCAACTCAAACTTAAGATTACTACTACTTTGTACAGTGGTATGAAAAAGTTGGGCACCCCTGATAATTTCCATAGATTTTTTCTTTTATAAATCATTGGTTTGTCCAGCCAGAATTTCAGGTAAATATATCATATAGCAGATGAACACCGTGATATTTGAGAAGTGAAATTAAGTTTATAGGTTTTACAGAAAGTGTGCAGTAATTATTCAAACAAAATTAGGCAGGTGCATAAATTTGGGCACCCTTGTCATTTGAATACCTTTATTGGAACACAAAATTAGTTTTGTAAGCTCATTGACCCTTGATCTACATACACAAGTGAATCCAACTATGAGAAAGTGTTAAGGTGCATCTTCTCTGAAGAGTGGCAACATGGGAGCCTCAAAACAACTCTCAAATGGCCTGAAAACAAAGGTTGTTCAACACCATGGTTCAGGGAAAGGGAAAAGTCTCTCAGAGGATTGCAGCTGGCAGTTTCCAATGGAGGAACATTAGTGAGGCAATGGAGACCACAGGCACCGTTCTAGTTAAGGAAACTTTTTCCCCCCCCCCCACGAAGTGGCAGACCAAGAAAAATCTCTGATAGGCAGAGGCGAGGATGGTGAGAAAAGTCATAGTCAAGCCAAGACCACCTCCAAGACATAAACATCATCTGCTGCAGATGGGTCACTGTCATCGTCAAACTTACGTGCCCACTTTGCCACCCAAGGAGGGCTCTGTATGGGAGGAATGCAGAAGAAAGCCTTTTATGCAGACACGCCAAAAAACAGAGTCACTTGAGGTGTGCTAACAGCACATTTGGACAATCCAGCTTCATTTTGGAATAAAAGTGTGTGTACTGATGAACGAAAAATTGAGTTATTTGGAATAAAAGGAGGGAAAAAGAACACAGCACCCAAGACAAACACTTGCTACCCACAGTAAAATTTGGTGGTGGTTCCATCATGCTGTGGGACTGTGTGGCCAGTGCAGGTACTAGGAATCTTGTTAAAGTTGAGGGTCGCATGGATTGTAGTTAATATCTCCAGATTCTTGAGAACAATGTTCTAGAATCAGTGACAAAGTTGCTCCGAGGCCAACGGCCCCAAACCCTGCTCAAAATCTACTAAGGCATTCATGCAGAGGAACCAGTACAACGTTCTGGAATGGCCATATCAGTCCCCCAGACATGAATATTACTGAAAATGTGGGCTGTCCATGCTCGGAAACCATCAAACATGACTGAACTGGAGATGTTTCTAAAGAAGATGGTCCAAAGCACCTTCAACCAGAATCCAGGTTGGAAGCTGTAGGAAGCGTTTAGCTGCTGTTATTTCTACAAAAGGAGGATCTACTAAATATTGATGTCATTTTTCTGTTGGGGTGCCCAAATTTATGCACCTGCCTAATTTTGTTTGAATAATTACTGCACACTTTCTGTAAATCCTATAAACTTCATTTCACTTCTCAAATATCACTGTGTTCATCTGCTATATGATATATTTACCTCAAGTTGCTGATCTGGACAACCGATGATTTATAAACTAAAATCATGAAAATTATCAGGGGTGCCAAACTTTTTCATACCACTGTATAATGCATGTTGTTTTCTGTTTGTTTGTTTACTTTATTCCTTCTTGCAATCACAGGCCAAGTGTGACTGTATCAGATAAAGCTACGATTCTAATGGGTGGAGTAAAAAGCAAGCAAGCAGGAAAGAAAGAAGGACACAATATTTCTATGTATATATGTTTTAGTGGTCACTGCACTTTATAGTTCTACAATTACAGACTGTAGTAATGCATCTGTGTCTCTACAAGAGACGTTCAGTCAGCAGAGGCAGTGCCTCACCAGTTATATTCCAATTAAAAACAAATAAGTGTTTTGAAATGTGAAATTATATATATTTTTTATATATATTGTGTTATAAATGCCATTTCTCTATAATTCTGATCATTTTATGTTTTATATATTCAGAATCGCCGATTCAGAGAATTCAGCTGTAACTCCTGGCAAGGCACAATGAAGTGCAAAAGCTGAGAGGTCTGCCTCACCTCAGACTGTCCAATGCCATAAAACTGATCTGAGTATGGGACTGCAACTATGTGTGTGTATATCACCAATATGCTCTATGTAGTCCTCTTATTTGCATTACCTCTGCCGCAATGATGAGGGCATGCGAGAGCACAACTACTGATGTACTTCCATTATTGAATGAGTAAATATCTGAACTATATTGACAACTAGGGCCATCGCGGGCACATATGTGAGTCAGAACATTGTTCGAAAATGTAACGGATTCTTCCATGGTTCATCCCACATCTTTCCACCAAGTAATAATGAAAATCAGGCTTAGATCCACAGACCGCACCAAAAACACACCAAAAACCAAAGAATAAAATGTGACTCATATAGGCTGTGCGTGCATTAAGAGTGCGATATTGCATAATCAAACCAAGTTATTGAGGGAATTTTAATTTTTTCAATCTTTGTGGTTCATATAGCGCGTGCTTGTGAAAGTTTGTGAAATCTTTAAAAAGTTCTATATGTCGTCATTAAATATGAGCTTAAAACATCATAAGATTTTACACAAGTTCCTAACAGCAGATAAAGAGAAACCCAGCAGTTAGTTAAACAAATGAGCAAAAATATTATAATTGGTCATTTATGTATTAAAGAAAAAAATGATCCAATATCAATTAGCGAGGGGCAAAAAAAAAAAAGTATGTGAACCTTTGCTTTCAGTATCTGGTGGGTGACCCACCTGTGCCCAGCAATAAACTGCCAACTAAACGTTCCTGTAAATGTTGATCAGCCTGCACACCTGATTGGAGGAATGTTTAGCCCATTCCTCGTACAGAAAACAGCTTCAAACTCTGGGAATGGTGTGGGTTTCCTCACATTTTATTAACTGCTTCACTTCAGTCCTTCCACAACTTTTCATTGGATTATTTTGATTAAGGTCAGGAAGTGACTTGGAATTGTCCAAAAAACTACCTTTATTCTTCTTTACCATTTTTTTTTTTTTTTGGTAGAATTACTGGTGTGTTTATGGCGTTGTCTTGCTGCATTACCCACCTTCATGAATGTTCAGTTAATCAGTTCATGGACAGATGTCCTGACATTTCTCCTTTTAGATTCTCTGATTTATAATTAGAATCATTGTTTCCATCAAAGATGGCAAGGCGTCCTGGCCCAGGATTTTAGGCAGCAAAGCAGGCCAAACCATGATACTACCCACCACCATGTTTCCAGATGGGGATAAGGTTCTTATGCTGCCAATGCAGTGTTTTTCATTTCGCCAAACCATACCGCTTCCTTTTAAACCAAAACGTTATTTTGCGTATCATCCGTCCACAAAACATTCTTCCAATAGCCTTCTGGCTGTCCCACGTGATCTTTAGCAAACTGCAGACGAGCAGCATTGTTATTTTTGGGCGCAGTGGCTTTCTCTTGCACTTTGCCATTTTTTACACACCATGTTGTTCAGTGTCTTCTGATGTGGACGCATGACATCACAATTAACCAATGTGAGAGAGAGGCATTCAGTTGCTTAGAATTACCCTGGGGTCCTTTGTGACCTCGCCAAACTATTACATGCCTTGCTCTTGGAGTGATTCTTGTTGATTGACCACTCCTGGGGAGGGTAACAATGGTCTTGAATTTCCTCCATTTGTACACAATCTGTCTGACTGTGGATTGGTGGAGTCCAAACTCTTTAGAGATGGTTTTGTAACCTTTCCCACCCCGATGAGCATCAACAACTCTTTTTCTGAGGTCCTCAGAAATGTCCTTTGTTTGTGCCAAGATGCACTTCCACAAACATGTGCTGTGAAGAGCAGCCTTTGTTTTATTTAAAGAACAGGGATCTATCAATGTGCCCACTGACACCTGATTGTCATCAAAAAGATTGACAACACCTGCCTCTAATTTCACTAATGTCACTTGTCTCATTTGTTTAACTGGGTTCTCTTTATCTACTTTTAGGATCTGATGATGTTTAGGTCATATTTATGCAGAAATATAGAAAATGCTAAGGAGTTCACATACTTTCAAGCACCACTGTATATGTGTAAATCTGGCTCTCTCTGCCCAGTGCCTCACGCACCCTTGACCTCACTGCAAGTCACTGTTCTCTACATAGTTTCCTAGTCGTATTAAATTAGTAATACAGGTCATCACACACTAACACACCACCATTGCATCAGTGTCACTGCAGTGCTGAAAATTATCCACCACCCAAATGATCTACCTGATCCTGACCATTAGAGAGCAGAGTAAAGTCATGACTGGCAGAAATCAGGAGGTGAAGGCAAATAACTGTTTCAAATACTTTATTAAACACACTACTAAGAAGCATCCACTGGCAGAGCAAAACAGGGTTAAATCAGTAAAGAGTTCAAAACAAGATGATGGAGTGATCAATAATCAGTAATCAGTCAGAGAAACAGAAACATAATTATATTACTGGGTAGGAGAGTCCAAAGTAAGAGGTGGAGAGCAAGGTCAAGAAAAGCTAAATCGAGTAATTCAACAGGACACCTAGAACAAACATCTAGAAAAGTGTGCAGGAATGAAAATACTTTGCAGCAAACAAACAGAAACATGGGATTTAAATAACCAAACTGATAAAACGTAAACAATGGGCCAATGTGCTAAATCAGGAAGTTATGAGATTGTAATGGAGTGCATGACATGGTAGTGACGTGGCATCAGTGATGCAGTCTGGGAATTGAAGTGCAGACATGCCGTGGTAATGACACAAATGTAAATGTGAAATAGCATTAAAATGCAATGGATAAGACTTCAACAGTTAAACTGCTGAAGCATCAGATGACTGAGTAAATCCGATTTAGTGACAGAGTGAGAGGGTTATGACTTATTCAGAAGGAAAGGAGATGGGGGAAAAGGAGGAGAGGTGGAAATTAACAAATAGATTATCTGCCACCCCATATTCTGCTGTGTTAGGAGGAGGAGCAGCTAAAGGCTACAATTTAGGTACCACTCATCATGTCTGATCAATGAGTTATAATCATGTGCAGTTTTCAAGACTGGACAAAATCAATTGGGGTCAAATTAGCAGATGGAGTTTGGTCAGCTGTGTGTGTGAGGGGGCATAACTCTGCTGTTGCAATAGAAAGGCCCTAGTGATCTGCTGGTAGCTGTTTAACCATTAATGACAGATTTACACCTGAATCCCAGACCAGACAGAAAAAAATGAGGGTTTGCTAGAGCTGCTAATTAACTTTATTCATACACATCCTAGAGAGATAATTACTAAAATATGTACTGAATGTTTTGTATATGGATTTCCTTATAATCAGTTTACAAGCCATTTATGAATATCTTATGAATATGGAATAAAGCATTGCTGAGTTTGTGTTAGCTGTGTGTTTTTGCTCTATTGTTGCATATAAATACTGTGGTTCCTTTTGTCTTTTTTGCAATTCATAATTAAAAAGAAAAAAAATTGCATTAATTATTGTTTGCAGTTGGCAGTGTGCGTACGTACAGGTGTGTGTGTGCACGTTTGTGCACGTGTGTGTACCTACATTCTGCCTCAACCTTTCCTACACTTCACTTTGACCTACTTTAATTATTTCGGACTAGTGCAAACCAAATCTCTCTGTCTCTCTCTCTCTCTCTCTCTCGCATGTGCCCTACTCAGTGTAGCTTCAAGAAAATGTGCTGTACATGCTATCACAAGAAATGAGAAGAATGGTTAGAATTTAAGTTAATACCTTGTCTAACATGGATGGCATGGTTGTTTAGCGCTGTCACCTCACCGCTCCAGAGATTCCTGGTTTGATTCTTAACCCTCCTGTGTGGAGTCTTTTCCCCCTATTTCTGTGTGGGCTTTCTCCAGGTCCTCCGTTTTCTTCCCACGTTCTAAAACATGTATCAGGTCAATGAGTGTCTCCAGTGTGTCTCAGTGTGATTGAGTGTGTGAGTGTGTGTGTGTGTGTGTGTACGTGCACATCCCTGTCTAGAGTTGGATACTACCTTGTGCCCTGTGTTGTTGGTTAGTTACCAGCTCCCCACGAGCCTGAATTTGATTAAACGAGTATGGAAATAAAATGAAATAAATGAATGTAATGTGTTAAAATTAACAGCCACAGTGGAATACAGAGAAGCTTTGCTAACCAATCAATTTTCCGATGAGCCAATCAATCACTCATTCATGATCATCTCCATCATCTGCATCATTACACGAGGGCCTGGTGGGAATTCTAAAATGCATTAGATTGTGAGTGATATAAAGACTCTTGTGATCTTCTCCAGTGCTCTTACTGTGGGTCCGTTTCAGAACATAATTACATATTCAGATCTATTGCCGTTTACATTGTATTTGTCTGCCTGGAGACAAACATTACATGTATTTTAAGTCATCCAGAAGATAATAAGCATATTTTCAAGTAAGGCAGAGTGCAATTCAGACAAAGACAGACAAACAGTGACAAAGTGGGACAGACACGAACGCCGATATATATATATATATTCACATTTCCCTTAGGTAGTAGGTATATATATATAGTCCTTCTGTTTCTCTACAAATTTTTTGTCCCCTTTACTCTGTTCTCTAAGGGGGTCAGGACCACCACCGGACCACTACGGGGGCATGATACCCTACCTTAGATATGTGATGCCAACCCTGGCCAGAAGCCACCACTAGGTCTAAAATCTGTGTCCCTGTGGTGGTGGCCACTGTGCTAAAATGCATCCTGCAAATATTGATGGGACTATGTGATTAAATGGCATCGCTCTACACAAATATAAATGTCTGGCTATACATCACCCTACACAGATGTGCCGAAGTTTAAATTCTGCTTAATACAGTACAGCTTAATGAGAACACTGACTTTATACAGCATAATTGCCCTTTAAGTGCTAAACTCTTAAGTGCACCGCAGGGAAACAAGTGTTACCAGACTCATACATTAATCTGCACACATCACCAACATTTCTCTGAGCCTTCCAAAGCGTACTTTCCACACCTCCCTTGCATGACCATTAATTCTTAAACACTCAATATGGCGCAGTGGAACAGCTAGAGTTGGACACAAGTCACATCTCCACACTCCTGCCTCTCTATTAGTATCTAGCCCTCCATTTGCATGCTTCAGGCTCCTCCTTGTTTTCTGATTATTTTAAGGCCTAATTAGATTTTTTAATCAACATGTCTAAATGCACATGCATCTTGCACCACCCTGTTCAAGCTATGGGTATTTCAATGATTAAATCTGGAACTAAGATCAAAACCTCTGAGGCTCGAAAGGTCCATGGGTACTGACATGTGGGGAATACATTTAAGTGCTCTGTGTTTTAATCTATGTACTTATGTATTGAGAATGCTTCACAATTAAATAAGCATACATTTGTGCTGTAGTCGTCTTTTTAAACTTTACTTTCAACATACACACTATCCACTTAACCTATTATTTTACATTGATAAAAAGAGAGTGCACCATCTTTCAGCTCTTACTTATTAATTAAGAAATAAAATACACTACATGGACAAATGTATTGAGACACACCTCTTAATCATTGAATTCAGGTGTTTCATTCAATCTCATTGCCATTGGTTCTAAAGAGCTCACTGAATTCAAGCATGGTACTGTAATAGGATGTTCATGAATTACTTCCCTCTTAGATATTCCACGATCAGCTGTGAGTGGTTTTATTCAAAAGTGGAAAAATTTAAGAAGCATAGCAACTCAACCACAAAGTGGCAGTCCACATGAAGTTAGAGAGGGGTCGCCAAGTGCTGAGGCATGCTCTGCTGACTCAGTGACTGCAGAGTTCCAGACCTCCTCTGGCAGCACATCAGTGCAAAAACTGCATGCCAGCAGCTTCACGGCATGGGTTTCCATAGCTAAGCAGAGGCATGCAAGCAAACAAAACACCAGGAGTAATGCTAAGCAATGCCAATGGTCTCTGGGGCAGTGGAAACATGTTCTGTAGAGTGTCAAATCATGCTTCTCTATCTGAAAGTCTGATGGACGAGTTTGAGTTTGGCAATTTCCAGAAGAATGTTACCTGCCTGACTGCATCATGCCAACTGTAAATTTGGTGAAGGAGGGATAATGCTGTGGGATTGTTTTTCAGGGATTGGCCTAGGCCCCCTACTTCCAGTGAAGGGAAATATTAATGCTTCAGCATACCAAGCCATTTTGGACAATTGTATGCTTCCAACTTTGTGGGAGCAGTTCGATGAAGGCCCTTTTCTGTGCCCCAGTGAGCGAAACAAGGCATGGCGACCTCACAAATGCTCTTATGGATGAATGGGCAAAAATTCCCATAGGCACAGTCCAAAATCTTGGAGAAAGTCTTCCCAAAAGAGTGAAACTTGCTACAGCTGCAAAGGAGGAACTCACACCATATTAATGACTATGGATTTAGAATGGGATGCCATATAAGCTCCTGTAGGTGTAATGTGTAGATGCATGTATAGGCAGAACCCTTTTGTGAAATAAGTTTCCTTACTGCTTCCAGTTGACAGTGACGAGCATAAATGTAATCTGATGGCCTGGAGTATTACATTTTGTATTTACACCATGTCAAGGTGAATAGACACCCACAATCAGTTTTCAGAAATGTGCCTGTGAGGGGCCGATAGTGTGAATGATCATCTATGAAACTGAAAACATTCATGATAATCAGGAAGACCCATGACATTCAACCCAATGTCATTCTGATAATAAGGGAAGAAATCTGAAATTTCCCTTTGATTAAATAAATAAAGTTCCATCTCATCATCATCATTTTGCTGGCACTTGTCCCGCCGAAAGCGGGGTCCGCCCACTGCTACTCGATGCGACTGAGAATACTCCAGCCGACGCATCGCTTCGTCTGTCGCCAGAGACCACACTCAAACTATGCCAATTTAGTGTAATCAATTAACCTAACTTGCATGTCTTTGGACTGTAGGAGGAAACCGGAGTGCCCGGAGTAAACCCACGCAGACACGGGGAGGACATGCAGACTCCACACAGAAAGGGTCCAGGCCGATCCACCCTGCGATTAAACCCAGGACCTTCTTGCTGTGAAGCGGCGATGCTACCCACCGAGCCACCCCAAATAAAGTTCCATCTATCCACCCCTAAATTTATCCAAAGCTCCAGTTATCGATCTGCAGCACTTGTGTTGAAATTCTGAAAACTACAATACAAGTACGGAACGGACTCAGGAGAAATCAGCTTCTTTTCTGAAATAATTTGAACCAATGGCATATGATTATGTACTGCTATCTGAACAAACCGTACTTCATGTATTTCTGCAGCAATAACATTTAGACAGATACAAAAAAAATCACCACAAACAACACATCATACTTCATCAGCAATCACATGTGGTGATAAAGTAATAAAAAGCATGGAATGATTGTAATGGACTAAAAGAAACAACAACATCATACAAGGTTTACCACACTTAGTCAGCACCTGTTTAAGGTAAAAGTAAATAAATAAAATAATTAATTTTGTAACAGACATATGCCATCCAAAATCCATATATAATTAGAAAGGAGTTTTAAATATTTTCTTTCACAGATTTAGGTTGTGGAATCACACTATGCCAGCATTGGCAAGCTGCAATCTCTCTAAGGCACTGCTTGTTTTTACATAATTAATCTTTTACAGGAAAGATCATAATTTACTATTTCAATACAGTACACACCAGCAATATTTTCCTGGTGGTGACACTGTTGTTAGTTTATGCATTGTGCATATGTTTACATGTATGCATGTTTTTTCATCATTCGGTCATTCATTTTCTTATCCACTTAGTCCACTTGATTGTGGTCAAGATTAATCTGGTCAAGCTGGTGCCAAATATTGAACCTGCTTCACTCCTCCTTTAAACCAATTAACTTTTTGTTTGATCCTCCTATAATTTAGTATGAATGATGAGGCTCCTTGATTGAATGAATAAGTCTTCAGAATTCTATGACAGGTCAGTCACCTGGCACTTGCACCTACCAGATTGGATGGACCACAGGTGAGTTTGTGTGTCAGTTGTTTGGAATTGGATGAAAGATTACGCTCACTGGACAAATGGCTTTAAATGAGTCATTCTGAGACATGCCTGGATGCACAGGCTTCACTGGCATTTAATAGCCAGTTAATGGTCAGCTGCGTTTTTTCACAGAAGGAAACATCTCAGCGGTTAATGGACAGTGTGCTTTTTTTGTTCCACCTTAATGAAGGCTAATCTTATGACTAGTTGACCACTCAGAGGCAGAGCCTCATAACCAGCTGTGAATCAGTAAATTGGGAATTGGGAACATGGCTTACTTCTTATACTTCAATACATTTTTGAAGTAAGTTTTACAAATTATTTACAATATTTACAACTTACAAAGATGAAATAGCAAGATGCATTATTATGTAAAATAGCTTTGTATTAGGCAATGCAACTAATTGCAGCATCATTTAAGGGACACAGGCAGCACCCTGCAATGGCTGGACAGTAAAAGTGACTGATGGTTTCTTATGTATAATAAGAGCCACATGAAGTCTGTGACAATACTCAACTAGCATATGTTTTATACACATACTGTTCATATTTAAGAAACATTTGTGCTTCCCCTTTTTTAAAAATCACCAGTCACCACTGCTGTGGACACACTGCAAGAAAATCCAGCAACCCAATTCCAACAGTAATAACATCACACATGTCAGGGCATTAAGGACACAAATCTGTCTAAACCTACCAGGTTTAATAATACAGGATTTAACACAATGACAAATTTGATATGCATTGAAGCTTGACCGGTTAAAACCTTGATCTTGGAATCCACATTATGTTCAGTACAAAAGCTCAGCTATGCTCACACCCATACCATACATGACCAACAACTTCAGTAATAACCAATGTAAGACATGCTGTTGGGGTGTAACAACAAACAAGGCAGAAAAAGGTTTAGGCATTCGGTGGCCTGGTACAGTGTACTTAATTTTAACATCTGTTTTATATATACAGGGTGGGCCATTTATATGGATACACCTAAATAAAATGGGAATGGTTGGTGATATCAACTTCCTGTTTGTGGCACATTAGTGTATGGGAGGGGGAAACTTTTCAAGATGGGTGTTGACCATGGCGGCCATTTTGAAGTTGGCCATTTTGGATCCAACTTTATATTTCCAATGGGAAGAGGGTCATGTAACACATGCAACTTATTGTGAATTTCACAAGAAAAACAATGGTGTGCTTGGTTTTAACGGAACTTTATCTTTTCATGAGTTATTTACAAGTTTATGACTACTTATAAAATGTGTTCAAAGTGCTGCCCATTGTGTTGGATTGTCAATGCAAATCTCTTCTCCCACTCTTGACACACTGATAGCAACACCGCAGAAGAAATGCTCTCCCGATCTGACCCCTTTAGACTTTTATCTTTGGGGTCATCTGAAGGCAATTGTCTATGCAGTAAAGACACGAGATGTGCAGCATCTGAAACAACGGATACTGGAAGCCTGTGCTAGCATTTCTTCTGCCTTGTTGCTATCAGTGTGTCAAGAGTGGGAGAAGAGGGTTGTATTGACAATTCCAACACAATGGGCAGCACTTTGAACACATTTTATAAGTGGTCATAAACTTGTAAATAACTCATGAAAGAATAAAATTCTCAATAAGTTTGATGTGTTACTTCCCATTGGAAATAATAAAGTTGGATCCAAAATGGCCAACTTCAAAATGGCCGCCATGGTCAACACCCATCTTGAAAAGTTTCCCCCCTCCCATATACTAATGTGCTACAAACAGGAAGTTGATATCACTAACCATTCCCATTTTATTTAGGTGTATCCATATAAATGGCCTACCCTGTATATGTTATATGTATTTAAGAGAAAGTTGATTGTATATATGATTCAAAAAAATTCAAAACAAAAGTATTTTAACTGCTTAAAAAACACTTAACTGCTGCAAGATTTGACTACTGTAAACTGTGGATAAGCCAACAGCAGGGAGATACCATTCACACTATTCAGAATCCTTGGTCTCACTCACTCACTTTTCATACCTAATTAACACACATTGTGTGACACTGAGTCTACACAGAGTGTCATGCACACACACTGAGCGACTTAAGAGATGTCAGCTGACTTAATGCATATCTTTGGAATGTGGGAGGATACCCTTAGATATATGAGGAGAACATACAAACTCCCAAAAGACGAAACAGGGTTGGAACTTGAATCTCTCTAGAAGTGAAGTGGCAGTGCTAACTACTGCATGACAGCACTGGATGATTCTTTGAACTGCGTTTCCTAATATCATCCAGCATTATAAAATGAGATTTAATGCTATTAGGTCGGCAAAAAGAAATTTCACTACACAAATAAAGTAACCCTTGCCCATTCTGAGGGTAGTTCCTTTCGTCAAAGACTAGATTTCTGTCATATATTCAGTGTGTGACTAACATAATTACCAACAAACACATATTTTGTTATCTTTCATTAACAATCTCTAACAAGGGTACCAACAGTATGTAGGCCTACTTTCATGTCATTCATAGCGAATAGGAATGTTCAAGTTTAAGAGCATTTATTACCTTTTTGATAAGGGCTAGTTAGGTCCTCTGACCTTACACATGATACATGAACAAGTCCACTTTTATAGCTCAGGATCAGATTGTGACCATTTTGAAGTGCAATTATATCCAGCATACCTTCTGTAAATTCTTGTTCTGTCAGGAACCTGAGTTGGATACTGCTAGCTATACACAAACCATAACAAACTGATATTAAGTATGACAAAATTAGGAACAAGTGCTCACTATATGATAAAACAATAGACATGATAGGTCAAAGATTAGGTCCAAGTATGAAGCCATCTCTTACCTGCCATGCACCTTGATATCTGAAATAGCATAGAAGTATCTGAACAGGTTGCTCTCATCCACCGTGGTGGCCCCTGTCGCAGGTCGTAGGAGCCTTATGCGCAGGTCTGTGATGGTAAAGAAGTCTCTCAGGTTCTTGGTCGTATCCAGCTGGCCATAAAGCGAGGCCATATTGTGGAGCCGTGGTCCGGCAAACAAGGCGAAGCGGTCCTTGATTTCAAAACGCACGGTCTTGTCATACTTCCAGACATAGCCACGAGAGTACTCCTCTGTGCAAATGATGTCCAGAAGCGTGAATTGCGACAGGTCTTGCACTGTCTTGGGTTCCATGGTGAAGGCGTCCAAGCAGTCAGTGGCATAGAACTGATAAGGCTGCCATGTTTTTCCATAATCCAGTGATTTCTCCAGCACCATCTGCTCAGGACGGCCCGACTCAAACGTGACTACAATATCATCCGTCAGTTCGATGGTCTTGTTCCAGGATAGGGTGATGTTCACTGCTAAAGGTTTGGGATACTTCCTCCAAGTCGATGACTGCCAGAAGGTGGTGGGGTTGCGGCCCTCAAAGTCAAACATGAGTTCTGGAGGGTGGGCGAGTTCCTCTGCAGATGCATCACACTCGTTGTTGCACATGTATGGATTTTCCTGGATCAAAAACAATGCAAATATAAGTGAGAGCAGAAAGGGTAGGTGCTATTTTTTAAAAGTATAAAGCAAGATTATGCTTCATGCCTCCTTCATCTTTTCCACTACCATTCATATACAGTGGTGCTTGAAAGTTTGTGAAGCCTTTAGAATTTTCTGTATTTCTGCATAAATATGACCTAAAACATCATCAGATTTTCACACAAGTCCTAAAAGTAGATAAAGAGAACTCAGTTAAACAAATGAGACAAAAATATTATACTTATGGAGGAAATGATCCAATATTGCATATCAGTGAGTGGCAAAAGTATGTGAACCTTTGCTTTCAGTATCTGGCGTACCCATCCCATCCCACCCATCCCTGTTCTTTAAGTAAACCTGATTGTCATCCCATTGATTGAAAACACCTGACTCTAATTTCACCTTCAAATTAACTACTATCCCTAGAGGTTCACATACTTTTGCTACTCACTAATATGTAATATTGGATCATTTTCCTCAATAAATAAATAAATGAATGAAGTATAATATTTTTGTCTCATTTGTTTAACTGGGTTCTCTTTATCTACTATTAGAGAGGGATGTTTTAGGCCATATTTATGCAGAAATATAGAAAATTCTAAAGGGTTCACAAACTTTCAAGCACCACTGTAGCCATATCTCCAAATATGATGAGGGGATGATCCCCTCTTTTGTGGGTAAAGAGAAGCACTATGATGTTGATGGAATTGAAGATAATGTTCTGTGTCATAACAGCCAACACTCAAGGTTGACTGTTTTAACAAATAGCAAAAGTATGCTTCAGAAAGGTTAAACATATCAGTTCGGTGTGTATTTAAAGTTAGTTGAAATGCTTAAAATATCACAGCAAATCTTAAAAGGTCCCATATGGGTCTTGGGCTCTAAAAGCTAAGGAATTGTTAGGGTCAATAGATCATCCTGTGAAGTGAAATAATAAACAGTTCAGGAGGGTTAAACTGGGAGCAATAACAGTGGCATTACTTTTGTCATTTATGAGCTTTGACTGAAGTGTGTGTAAACAGAGGAAATAGACTGTGTAGCAGCGGACTGGGGCAGTAAAATCTCCCGCAGGTCTCACAAGATTGGAGAACAACTATACAGGCAATACGAGCTCTCTGAATTGTGCCTCTGCCACTGGCTGTATTTGCATTTGAGGAGAAATTCATAAAGCTTTAACACGCACCAATTCTGCTTTTATAGCATCCTCCGAACTCACATCAGCCAGTGAAAACCAAAGGCAGTCAGGCAGTTTAGCATTTTATCACACACATATTCAGTGCATAATATATGTCCCTTTGGCTGCTGCACCAATCAACTATTATCAAATGCATAAGCTGTTTAATAATAAGGTGATTCCTGGGGAGCATAAATGGCTAGCAGAACAGAGAGCAGGTAACCACGAGAGAAAAACATCCTGTGAACTGATCATTAAGAGCATGGATAAATCTAAAGGTCGGAGCAACAGGTTCTGAGTAACAGCGCTCTCCAGCAATCATTCCTTGGCCTTGATCCAGCAAAGATGGTGAAAAAAATATCCTATTGTTCAGTGTCAAAGGGAATATTCTGAAAGTGGCTGTGAACCCTGAGAATGACAACACACTATTACACACAGTCTCAGGGAAGACACAATTTTATAATCTTTGCTATAAACACTAACAATGTCCTAGCACTGCATGCTGAAAATCGTTACAACTCTATGTTTTACAACCTGACCAAGATTGACACCAGGATGATAAGGGTGTGTGCAGGAAGCACAAGTGTGGAGTGTAGAAAGTGAAGGACATTTCAACTATCACTCATATCAGTGTTTTTTTCTTTTCTTTCTTTTTTTTAAGAAACACAAGCTCCAATTTATCAGGACAAAAGTCTATAGCAGCGTGTATCTGTGTGAGTCCAACATGCAGGATGAAAGAATAAGAGAAAAAGCAACAGAACCAAGAACCACACTAGGGAAAAAAAAAGTGTTGCTGCTAATAAGCTTTCTTTTCTTGTCCTCCAAGTCAAGGTGACAATATCACTTTCTGCACACCTTCTAAAATGCTGAGAGGAATGTGATTGTCTATATTATTATCCAGTCCATAATCCTATAACTAATAGAAAGTAACTCTCCCTTGCTATTCACTGAACTTTAGCATATATCCCATCTCTGCCCAGGAACTCATGTCCAAATCACATCGCATGCAGGCATGATTGGCTGTTATCATTACCCAGACCTGTAACAGTGACCCCTAACCAGCCCTGTGAGGGACCCTGTACTTATACCTGTCCTCTGCAGTGAAAGCTGAGCCCCTTGGAGCCCCTGTAAGATGTGTGTGTATATATATATATATATATATATATATATATATATATATATACACACACACACACACACACACATGCAGTGGGGCAAAAACGTATTTACTATGAGAGACAAAATGAGAAAAAAAGCCCAGGAAATCACATTGTACGATTTTTAAAGAACTTAAATGTAAATCATGTGGAAAATAAGTATTTGGTCAATAACAAAAGTTCAACTCAATACTTTTTAACATAAGCATTTTTGGCAATGACAGAGGTCAAACGTTTCCTGCAAGTCTTCACCTGGTTTGCGCACACTGTAGCTGGTATGTTGGCCCATTACTCCATGTAGACCTTCTCTAGAGCAGTGATGGTTTGGGGCTACTCCCTCCACAAATTTTTTATGAGGTTGAGGTGGTTGAATAAATACTTTTTTGCCCCATTATATATATATATATATATATATATATATATATATATATATTATATATATATGCCCCATTGTATATATACACAATATATAGAATTACATAGCGTCTATAGGATCTAAAGCATGCATTTCCTTTGTTTGGCAAAAAGTGAGTATGTTTTGCTCGCGGTTAGTGCTTTTATGGTTTCGGTTTCCCTCTTCCTCGTGCCCGTATCTTGCAATTCCTGTACATGTTTTTTTCACTTATGTGGACTATGTATGCCCAGGTCTTAGTTTTGTTTTTGGCCCCAGATGTCCAGGTTTTTTTCAGTTTCTCTGCATATATATATATATATATATATATAAATAAATGACAGCGTGAACTTGAGCTGGCATGGACACAAGTTTGAACCAAATCCGATGATGCATGTTCACAAAATTGATACTTTCTATATCTTTACGTGCCCCTATATATGCTGGATATGCCAGATGACTGTGGACAAAAGCCCATGACAGTCGGCATTCCTTGAGCTTCGTTGACTTTCACTAGTGTACTGCTCCCCAGTGTATAGGTGAATTACTAAATACTTATTGTTTTATCGTATTGGTTGCCAAATTCATGGAGATCATTATCATTCTCTAGAAAATCTAGTGCATTCTTCTACTCTCTGTACATACAGTGCTGCTTGAAAGTTTGTGAACCCTTTAGAATATTCTATATTTCTGCATAAATATGACACAAGTCCTAAAAGTAAATAAAGAGAACCCAGTTAAACAAATGAGAAAAAAATATTATACTTGCTCATTTATTTATTGAGGAAAATTATCCAATATTAGTGAGTGGCAAAAGTATGTTTAAGATTAGCGGTTAACTTGAAGGTGAAATTAGAGTCCGGTGTTTTCAATCAATGGGATGACAATGAGGTGTGAGTGGGCATGCTGTTTTATTTAAAGAACAGAGATCTATCAAAGTCTGCTCTTCACAACACGTTTGTGGAAATGTATCATGTCATGAACAAAGGAAATTTGTGAGAACCTCAGAAAAAGAGTTGTTGATGCTTATCAGCCTGGAGAAGGTTACAAAACCATCTCTAAAGAGTTTTTACTCCACCAATCCACAGGCAAACAGATTGTGTACAAATGGATTCGAGACAATTGTTACCCTCCCCAGGAGTGGTCGACCAACAAAGATCACTCCAAAAGTAAATCGTGAAACAGTTGTCGAGGTCACAAAGGACCCCAGGGTAACTTCTAAGCAAATGAAGGTCTCTCTCATATTGGCTAATATTAATGTTCAAGAGTCCACCATCAGAAGAACACTGAACAACAATGGTGTTCATGGCAGAGTTGCAAAGAGAAAGCCACTGCTCTCCAAAAAGAACTTTTGCTGCTCATCTGCAGTTTGCTAAAGCTCACGTGAACAAGCCAGAAGGCTATTGGAAGAATGTTTTGTGGACGGATGAGACCAAAATAGAAGTTTTTGGTTTAAAAGAAAATCATTATGTTGGAGAAAGGAAAACGCTGCATTCCAGCATAAGACCCTTATCCCATCTGTGAAACATGGTGGTGGTTGTATCATGGTTTTGGGCGTGTTTTGCTGCATCTAGGCCAGGACGGCTTGCCATCATTGATGGAACAATGAATTCTGAATTATATTCAAAAGAATTCTAAAGAAAAAAGTCAGGACATCTGTCCATGAACGAATCTCAAGAGAAGGTGGGTCATGCAGAAACACAACGACCCTAATCACACAAGTCGTTCTACCAAAGAATGGTTAAAGAAGAATAAAGTTAATGTTTTGGAATGACCAAGTCAAAGTCCTGACCTTAATCCAATCGAAATGTTGTGGAAGGACCTGAAGCGAGCAGTTAATGTGAGGAAACCCACCAACATCCCAGAGTTGAAGCTGTTCTGTACGGAGGAATGGGCTAAAATCGCAATGAAATTCTGATGATGTTTTAGGTCATATTTATGCAAAAACATAGACATTTCTAAAGGGTTCACAAACGTTCAAGCACCACTGTATATGAGGGGGATTTTGAGGTCTTTGCATATCTAGTGAGTGTGTGAATATGTACAACATGTGTAAACAGAGCTGTATGTAATAAATCAAAAGGAGTCGCTTGTTACACATTACATATCCCATAATTTCATTATCTAGAGTTGTCAGTAGTTTACCAAAATAACACACAGGTCCCTGTTAGTGTGGTTAAATCAATGAACACTCATTAGAGTAAATGAGATTGCCACTGCCAGAGTCAGGGTCAGTAATTAGTAGCGATGGATGTGTTAATGCTAATCAGATGAACAGTATGGATTTTCACAGACGAATGCAGATGACAGAAATCTGTGAGTTGGTGCTAATGACAGGCTGAGAGGTATGTGAGATGATGGAACTGAGAGAGTGATGATGTGATACAGGCCAGGAGTGGAAGAAACAAAATGTGTTATAGTTTCCCCACTTACAGCTGATTCAGAAGGTATGCAGATCCCTTCACTTTTTCACATTTTATTGTGTTTATACTTATGTTTATATGGATAACACCGCCATTTTGTACACAAACTTGAATTCAAGTATGTAAACCCTTGGCTGTGGCACTCCACATTGAGATCAGGTACTTCTGGTTTGCTTTAATTATTCTTGAGATGTTTTTAGAACTTGATTAGAGTTCACCTGTGGCAAACTTGATGGAATGAACATTGTTTAAAAGGGCACACAGCTGTGTATATAAGGTCCCACAGTTTACCCTGCATGTCAAGATGAAAGCTAACCTATGAAGTTCAAGTAACTCTCTGTATACCTCTGCAGTAATTTTAGTGAGACATAAATCTGGACAAGTGTTTTAAAATCATTTCCAAAGTTTACACTGTTTCCAAGAGCACAGTGGCTTTGGTGTGCACTCGGATATATTTTTCTCTGTCTTGACTTGAATACTGGAGACTGCATTTCTTCCTGAGATAAGCAGAGGTCACTGAAAATGTGATCCATGAAGAGAACTGGCAGAACTGAATAATTCAAACACAGAAAAAGTATTATGTTAACATTAATGTTAGCTAGCTACCAAAGATAATGCTTTGAGATGTTAATTTTACAGCTAGCTGGCTATGCTCATAGCTTACAGTGGTGCTTGAAAGTTTGTGAACCCTTTAGAAGTTTCTATATTTCTGCATAAGTATGAAATAAAACATCATCAGGTTTTCACACAAGTCCTAAAAGTAGATAAAGAGAACCCAGATAAACAAATGAGCCAAAAATATTATACTTGGTCATTTATTTATTGAGTAACATGATCCAATATTACATATTAGTAAGTGGCAAAAGTATGTGAACCTCTAGGATTAGCAATTAATTTGAAGCTGCAGTTTGCTAAAGATCACACGGACAAGCCAGAAGACTATTGGAAGAATGTTTTGTTGACAGATGAGACCAAAATAAAACTTTCTGGTTAAAAAAACCCAAAAAAAACATCATGTTTGGAGAAAGGAAAACACTGCTTTCCAGCATAAAAACATTATCTAATCTGTGAAACATGGTGGTGGTAGTATCATGGTTTGGGCCTGTTTTGCTGCATCTGGGCCAGGACGGCTTGATGGAACAATGAATTCTGAATTATATCAGAGAATTCTAAAAGAAAATGTCAGGACATCTGTCCATGAACTGAATCTCAATAGAAGGTGGGTCATGCAGCGAGACAACGACCCTAAGCACAAAAGTCGTTCTACCAAAAAATTGTTAAAGAAGAATAAATTCATGTTTTGGAATGGCCATGTCAAAGTCCTGACCTTAATCCAATCAAAATGTTGTGAAAGAACCTGAAGCGAGCAGTTAATGTGAGGACACCCACCAACATCCCAGAGTTGAATCTGTTCTGTATGGAGGAATGGGCTAAAATTCCTCCAAGCCGGTGTGCAGGACTGATCAACAGTTACAGGAAACGTTTCGTTGCAGTTATTGCTGCACAGGGGGGTCACACCAGATACTGAAAGCAAAGGTTCACATACTTTTGCCACTCACTAATATATAGTATTGGATCATTTTTCTCAATAAATGAATGCCTTTATTTAAATCATTTGTTTAACTGGGTTCTCTTTATGTACTTTTATGACTTGTGTGAAACTCTGATGATATTTTAGGTCATATTCATGCAGAAATATAGAAAATTCTAAAAGGATTCTCAAACTTTCAAGCACCATTGTATATGTAAGCTAGCTATGAAGCTCGTCTGTAAACAAGAGCATATTCCCACAGTCCCATACTTTGGCAGTGAATTACTGTTGTTTTCCAGCATCCTCCATGCCAGTAGAGAATGTCTGGCCATATGGTGATACCCCATTGTGCATTTTTAAGCCTTAAAATGGTCAGAGCCCTTGTATTACTGAAAAACAACTGAATGACATTTTCAAGTTATATTTAATCTAAACATTTCCAGTCAGCATAATATGCCACAAGCTATCCATCTTATACTTCTTTGCTGCTTATGTTAGCTTGTTTTAGCTCTCAGCTTAAGTCTCAAATAGAAAATAAAAAGAGCTTTCAAGTATTAGTGTAAGTCTACTTACAGACAGTTTTCAGCATTTGCACATCTTATGTTTTACTTTTAGTATGTAATTAAAGTTAAATGTTTATTCACAAGTCAGACTTATGGTCTCAAATTAAACTCAAATTTTTTGTGTATTGGTCTTCACTTTTATGGGCCCTGCCTCTTCTGGAATTTAAAGGTCTCTGAGAGCATATGAAAAACTCTCTAAGCCCTATGTCTGCAAACACTGGGCACTGCTCATTACCTGGCTAATACTATCCCTACAGTGAAGAATGATGATGGCAGCATCATACTAGGGGTGTGCTTCTCAGTGACAGGTACCCTGGTGAGACTTGAAAAAATGAATGCAGTAATAAAGAGAGATCCTTAAAGACAATCTGCTCTAGAGTGCATGCAACCTCAACCTGAGCAAGGCCTTGAGCAAGCCCTCAACTGCCCAGCTCAATTGTAATCTCTTCTGACTACAGCTGTCTGCTAAATGCTGTAAATATCATAACATATTTTGAATCACCCACTGATTACTATGAAAATAGAAATTTCTGTTATTTTATGTAGCTAAGCTTTTACTATTGTGATTGGATAGATGACAGACAGAGAACAGAAAGAGTTAAAATGGTAGAAATGAGGCCAAGACAGAACAACAGGAAAAAGGAGAGTCAATGAGGCCAAAGGGTAAAATTAATGGCAAAAAAATTAAATGAACAATGAGCATATAATGACACAGTTCTATCAAGAACAAAAGGAAGTTTTGGAAAAAAAAAGATTATAAAAAAAACTGTCAGAAAGAGAGATACAACGAGATGTGTTGCTCATAAACTCTGCCAGCTGTTGTGATCCTGAGCATGTCATGCCCATTAAAAAAATTCAGGGTAATTTCCCCGGTGGACTGGGATCATGGCGGCGCCATCAATCACTTGCTTCCTCTCTGTCTCTCTCTCTCTCTCTGTCTCTCTCTCTCTCTCTCTTTCTCTGTCTCTCTCTCACACACACACACACACACACACACACACACACGCACACAAACACATAAATGTACAGGTAAACACACAAACCACACCATATATACATATATATATATATATATATATATATATATATATATATATATATATATATATATGTGTGTGTGTGTGTGTGTGTGTGTTGTGTGTGTGTGTGTGTGTGTGGTGTGTGTGTGTGTATAATTCATTGACAAAAATAACTCACCTACAACGAGTCATTGAAATCAAATGAAGCATTATATATACGGATAATTTTATTGTGGAAAACTGTACAATTTAAAAGGAGGCTCTAGTACCCTGTTAGGACGCCTCCATGTTGGGTACAAGAGGAGATACAGTTGGGCATGGAGACATACAGGGTCCGTATGGTATAATGTGGCACATTTTCCCCACAGATGTTGCAGCTGGGCTTGTAGATCCTGCACACTCATAGGTTTCCACAGCTGGCATCCCAGCTGGTCCCATAAATGCTTAATTGGCAATAATTCTGGCAAGCCAAGGAACTGTTGAAAGCTTACAGACACATTCCTGGGAATCCCTTGCTGTGTGTGGGCATTATCCTGCTAAAAAAATGTCCTGCCATGAGAGGCAACACAGATGGCAGCACATAGGCTTGCACACAAGCCTGCACATATCGCTGAGTCTTTAGTGTCACTACTAGGGATGACTGACTGTCAAATGCAATGACACCCCAGATCATCAAACCAGTAGTTGGGGCAGTATGTCACTTCACAGCAAAGGCAGGATTGAAGTGCACATCACAAGCCCGCCATATATGAACCTGACCATCGTTGAATACCAAACAGAACCTGGATTTGTGACTAAAGACGACAGGGTTCCAGTCCATAGCAGCCCAGGTTTCTCATTCACAACGCCACTGCAAAGGAAGACAATGGTGACTAGCTGTCAATGAGAGCACACAAATTTTCTTCTGCTAAGTTCCTGAAAATGGTCCGGGCAGAGACTGGAGTGTGTAGTGAAGGTGCCATCTGTGCCTGGATGGGGGACAACAAAACTCTGCGATCTGCTTGCTAACGGATCAATTAATCCTCTCTCCTGGTGGTCTGTTTAAGCTGTCTGGAGCCTGTTCGCTGTGTTTATGTGCCCTCATGGAAACACTGCTTCCAACACATCCTAACAGCTAGGTCAGAATGGCCTAGATGGTGGGTAGGTCATGGAAATGACCATCCTGCTTCTCTCAGTCCAGTTCAGTCCCCTTGTCAAAGTCTGTCAACTGGACAAAATGTTTTCAAGTGCATCATAGAAGCATGTCTAGCAGTCAACAATCTCTAACCAAAAGGTACATTACCCAAAAGTAACCCTCGTCAGCTTTTTTATAGGGCAGCGTGGGAGGCGCTTTGTATGCCTACTTGTGGCAAGACCCAGTGTCTAGTGAGACAACTCCTGTAATCGTTTACATATAGTGGTGCTTGAAAGTTTGTGAAGACTTTAGAATTTTCTATATTTCTGCATAAATATGACCTAAAAAATCATCAGATTTTCACTCAAGTCCTAAAAGTAGATAAAGAGAACCCTGTTAAACAAATGAGACAAAAATATTACTGTGTACTTGGTCATTTATTTATTAAGGAAAATGATCCAATATTACATGTTAGTGAGTTGCAAAAGTATGTGAAGCTCTGCTTTCAGTATCTGGTGTGGAAAAAAGCACTTCTATTTTGGCCTCATCCATCCACAAAACATTCTTCCAATAGCCTTCTGGCTTGTCCACATGATCGTTAGCAAACTGCTGACAAACAGCAATGTTCTTTTTGGAAAGTCCCTGCAACCTTGCCATGCACACCATTGTTGTTCAGTGTTCTTCTGATGGTAGACTCATGAACATTAACATTAGAAAATATGAGACACGCTTTCAGTTGGATTACCGTGGGACCGTTTGTGACCTTGCTAGCTATTACACGCCTTGCTCATGGAGTGATCTTTGTTGGTCGACCACTCTGGTCTTGAATTTCCTCCATTTGAACACAATCTGTCTGACTGTGGATTAGTGGAGTACAAACTCTTTAGAGATGGTTTTGTAACCTTTTCCAGCCTGATGAGCATGTAGCGTAATAGCTGTATCAATAGCTATATCCGGTGGTGCCCCATTTGTTCATTAAAAATTAATCAATTTAAAGGGTAGTCTTAGGCTCGCTACAAGCATCAGCAACTCTTTTTCGGAGGTACTCAGTTGTGCCACTGTTTGTGCCATGATACACTTCCACAAACGTGTGTTGAAGAGCAGACAGTGATAGATCCCTGTTCTTTAAAGAAAACAAGGTGCCCACTCGCACCTGATTGCTGTCCCATTGATTGAAAACACCTGACTCTAATTTCACCTTCAAATTAATTGCTAATCCTATAGGTTCACATACTTTTGCCACTCACTAAAATGTAATATTGGATCATTTTCCTCAATAAATAAATTACCAAGTATAATATTTTTGTCTCATTTGTATAACTGGGCACTCTTTATCTACTTTTAGGACTTGTATGAAAATCTGATAATGTTTTAGGTCATATTTATCCAGAAATATAGAAAATTCTAATGGGTTCACAAACTTTCAAGCACCACTGTATCTGTCTCATACATAACTGCATGCTGAGTTTTGCAGGATTATAGTCAGGTGTTTGATTAACCAATTATACCAAACAGGTGATAATGATCATCAGTTTAATATATAAGTTGAAGTCATTAACAGAAACAAAAGCAGCTGTTTAGGAGGCTTAAACTGAGTAACAGCCGAACTCTGTTACAAAGGTGAGGGTCCCAAAACGCTCGTCATCCACCGCTCCCGGACGTCCCTAACGCGCTCCGTAGGTTTGTTTGGCTTCCGGTTTTCTTTCCCTTTTTGTCTTCCCTTAATAAAAAACCATGTTTTGTTCTGTTAAACCTGCGTTTGTCTCTCCCCCTCGCCCTCGTGCGTTACAGAATGATCGCCTGTAATGGAGACAGCAGGTTCACCTAATGTTTTGTTCTCCCTCAACCATTTCTACGGCGATCCTGCCTCATGCTGGCCATTTGTGGTGCAGTGCAGGTCGTTTTTTTTGATGTTTTCCCTTTGATTCTGAAGTTTTGAGAAAGTTCCTTTTTGTTTCTCCACCTGGGAGGTGAAGCCCTGGTTTGGGCCACCACAATGTGGCCGATGCTCCGGAAGGGCACCATAGACCTATTCCTGGAGGAGACTGGAGTTCGCTTTTCTAGCTCCTCCTGGGAAGCCCCCGGGCATCGACCGTGTGGGGTCCCAGCCCTGCAGAACCAGTTCGCCCCTGTCCGCTCTGCACTGGTTGGTAAGGTGCGGAATCCCAGCTTACCACCAGCGGACGCCCTCCTTTACCTAACCAGGCGTCAAAGCGAAACTGCCCCTGTCCGGAAATATTGAGAGAGAGAGAAGATTAATTTTGATATTTTTATTATTGGATCAATTATGTATGATAGATAGAGGAATTTTTTGAATATAAGTGAGAAGCTTGCGGGGAGTGCGAGGTTGGGGCGGGAGTCGAAGCAGCGTGGGGGGAAGTAGGAGCATCCCCCTTAGTACAACGGGCGATGGGTTGAGGAGTAGCTTGGGAAGAGGGGGGGGGGTAGACCCAGGGCTGCGAAAAGGCTCGAGTCAAAGTGGGCCCACTTAAGCTATCAAGCCCACGTGGAGTGAGAGGACCACTTTCAACAGCCAAAGGGGGCACAGTGGGTAGGGGCAGGGGGACGCACGTCCCTTCTCAGATCCGAGGGCTAGCCCGGAAGGCAGAGAGCAGCGACCGGAGTGCCTAGGGGAGTAGGGAACTATGGAGGAGAAAGAGGGCAGAACGAAGGGTGGAGGGAGGGGGTGAGCGGGAGGAAGTTCTATGGGGGTGTGGGGCAAGTCGGGGTAAGGAGGGGGGGAAGACGGACGGAGGTGGAGGAGCAGAGAGGAGGGGGGTTAGGAAGGTTTCCCTGGGGGTAAACCAGGCGTTATACAAGCGAAACTGCCTGCCGATAATTGATCATTTTTTAGTCGCTCTTGTTTCTTACCGATCCTTAGTTCCTAGCATTCGCGTTTCCAAACACGCGTCAGAACCCCTAGTTCTCGGTCATGGTACCGCTCAGTCAGCTTCCTCGACACCCGCACTACGTTCGTTTGGGACACGGACGAGTCCCCACATCACCCCCGCTCGTGCCCACTCCCGCGTCCCGGATGTTGGTGCCAGTGGCTTCTGCCCAAGGACATCTGCAGTTTCCGGTGGCTGCCCCAAGGACATCTGCAGTTCCGGTGGATTGTGCCCAAGGACGTCTGCAGGTTCCGGTGGCTGCCCCAAGCACATCTGCAGTTCCGGTGGCTGCCCCAAGGACGTCTGCAGTCCCGGTGGCTGCCCCAAGCACATCCGCAGTGTTCCGGTGGCTGCCTCCAGGGTGTCTGCAGTTCGGTGGCTGCCTCCAGGTTGTCTGCAGTCGGTGGCGGCTTGCCCCCAAGTGGTTAGATAAAAACCCACCCACCCACACAACCCAACACAAAAACAAAACCACAAGCCATAACCGAACAAAAAAAAAAACAACAAAAAAAAAAAAAAAAAACACACACCGTGTCTGCAGTTCCGGTGGCTGCCTCCAGGGTGTCTGCTGTCCCGGTGGCTGGCCCCCCAGGGGGCACCCAGAAGCCTTTCTAAAGGCTCCATCCTCACCAGAAGCTTTTAAAGGCTCCATCCACGTTCCGAAGCTTTTTCCAAAGGCCACTGCCTCCGCGGAGACCCCGTCTGAGACCTCACTAACGGCCGCAACCCCGCAGAGAAAACCGTTCGGAGATTGTCTCCTCCATAGAGACCCAAGTCGGTCGCCTCTGCTGTCAAGCGTCGTCACGTCGTTCACGACTCGGCTCTGCAGCCCTCACGTCGTCCACGACTCCGCTCGGCAAGCCTCACGTCGTCCAACGACTCTGCTCGGCAGCCTCACGTCGTCCACGGCTCTGATCGGCAGCCTCACGTCGTCCACGACTCTGCTCTCAAACATCACGTCGACCACGACTCTGCTCTCAAGCATCACGTCGACCACGACTCTGCTCTCAAGCATCAACGTCGACCACGACTCTGCCTCTCAACATCAAGGCGACCACGACTCTGCTATCAAGCATCACGTCGTCCACGACTCTGCTCTCAAGCATCACGCGTCCACGACTCTGCTCTCAAGCATCACGTCGTCCACGACTCTGCTCTCAAGCATCCACGTCGTCCACGACTCTGCTCTCAAGCATCAAGTCGTCCACGGACTCTCTGCTCTCAAGCATCACGTCGTCCACGACTCTGCTCTCAAGCATCAACGTCGTCCACGACTCTGCCTCTCAAGCATCCGTCGTCCACGACCTCTGCTCTCAAGCATCACGTCGTCCACGACTCTGCTCTCAAGCATCACGTCGTCCACGACTCTGCTCTCAAGCATCACGTCGTCCACGACTCTGCTCTCAAGCATCACGTCGTCCACGGACTCTGCTCTCAAGCATCACGTCGTCCACGACTCTGCTCTCAAGCATCACGTCGTCCACGACTTCTGCTCTCAAGCATCACGTCGTCCACGACTCTGCTATCAAGCATCACGTCGTCCACGACTATGCTCTCAAGCATCACGTTCGTCCACGACTCTGCTCTCAAGCATCACGTCGTCCACGACTCTGCTCTCAAGCATCACGTCGTCCACGACTTGCTCTCAAGCATCACGTCGTCCACGACTCTGCTCTCAAGCATCACGTCGTCCACGACTCTGCTCTCAGCATCACGTCATCCACGACTCTGCTCTCAAGCATCACGTCGTCCACGACTCTGCTCTCAAGCATCACGTCGTCCACGACTCTGCTCTCAAGCATCACGTCGTCCACGACTCTGCTCTCAAGCATCACGTCGTCCCACGACTCTGCTCTCAAGCATCACGTCGTCCACGACTCCGCTGACAAGCATCACGTCATCCACGACCCCCCCGCTGACAAGCATCACGTCGTCCACGACTCTGCTCTGCCAGCCACTCGTCCGTCCACGGACTCTGCTCTGCAGCCACTCGTCGTCCACGACTCAGCCCTGCAACCGCATCGTCCGTCCACGACTCAGGCTCTGCAGCCGCTCGTCGTCCACGACTCAGCTCTGCAGCCGCTCGTCGTCTCTGCTGCCAAGCAGGGACGCCTCGTTGTCTTCTGCTGCCAAGCAGGGGCCGCCTCGTCGCCTCTGCTGTCAAGCACGGCCGCCTCGTCGCCTCTGCTCTCGAGCATCGCCACGTCGCCTCTGCTACCAAGCAACGCCGCCTCGCCTCTGCTGACAAGCAACGCCGCCTCGCCTCTGCTGTCAAGCAACGCCGCCTCGCCTCTGCTGTCAAGCAACGCCGCCTCGCCTCTGCTGTCAAGCAACGCCGCCTCGCCTCTGCTGTCAAGCAACGCCGCCTCGCCTCTGCTGTCAAGCAACGCCGCCTAGCACTCTGCTGTCAAGCAACGCCGCCTCGCCTCTGCTGTCAAGCAACGCCGCCTCGCCTCTGCTGTCAAGCAACGCCCGCCCTCGCCTCTGCTGTCAAGCAACGCCGCCTCGCCTCTGCTGTCAAGCAACGCGCCTCGCCTCTGCTGTCAAGCAACGCCGCCTCGCCTCTGCTGTCAAGCAACGCCGCCTCGCCTCTGCTGTCAAGCAACGCCGCCTCGCCTCTGCTGTCAAGCATCGCCGCCTCGCCGCTGCTGTCAAGCATCGCCGCCTCGCCGCTGCTGTCAAGCATCGCCGCCTCGCCGGCTGCTGTCAAGCATCGCCGCCTCGCCCGCTGATGTCAAGCATCGCCGCCTCGCCGCTGCTGTCAAGCATCGCCGCCTCGCCGCTGCTGTCAAGCATCGCCGCCTCGCCGCTGCTGTTCAAGCATCGCCGCCTCGCCGCTGCTGTCAAGCATCGCCGCCTCGCCGCTGCTGTAAAGCATCGCCGCCTCGCCGCTGCTGTCCAAGCATCGCCGCCTCGCCGCTACTGCTGTCAAGGCATCGCCGCCTCGCCGCTCTGCTGTCAAGCATCGCCGCCTCGCCGCTGCTGGTGTCAAGCATCGCCGCCGCCTCGCCGCTTGCTCTCAAAGCATCGCCGGCCTCGCCGCTGCTCTCAAAGCATCGCCGCCTCGCCGCTGCTCTCAAGCATCGCCGCCTCGCCGCTGCTTCAAGCAATCGCCGCCCGCGACCTCGCCGTCTTTCTCTCCCTCACTCTCCTCCCCTCTGCCTGCTTCTCAAGCCTCGCCGCCTCGCCGCTGCTCTCAAGCATCGCCGCCTCGCCGCTGCTCTCAAGCATCGCCGCCTCGCCGCTGCTCTCAAGCATCGCCGCCTCGCCGCTGCTCTCAAGCATCGCCGCCTCGCCGCTGCTCTCAAGCATCGCCGCCTCGCCGCTGCTCTCAAGCTCTCGCCTGGTGGTCGACTCTGCTCAGCCGCCTCGCGTCGGCGATCCCGCTCTCAAAGCGTCGCCCTCGTCGTCTTCCTCGCTCGCACGCTTCTCCTCGGTGCTTCCGCGCGCCGACCGCCCGACTGCTGGCGATTCCCTCCTGGAGTCCGTCCGGCCAGGAGGCCTCCTGAGGCGAAAGCCGCCCCCGGGGGTCCTTCCTCGGAGTCCTAAGCTCCGGCTCGGACTCCTTGGGGGGGGGCAACTGTCACGCTACCCGCCGTGCCTACCGTATCTGCCGTCCCCCGGACCAGTCAGGGGACCTCACGGCGATCGCACTGATCGCCTCCAGCTGTGTGGTCCTCTACTTAAACACGGACGGTTGAAACGGTAGACGCGGATCATTGACGTCATCGCCGCGTCCCAAACGCTCGTCATCACCGCTCCCGGACACTTCTCGTCCGTCCTCGCGTCCCTAACGCGCTCCGTAGGTTTGTTTGCTTCCGTGTTTCTTTCCCTTTTTGTCTTCCCTTAATAAAACCATGTTTTGTTCTGTTAAACCTGCGTTTGTCTCCTCCCCTCGCCCTCGTGCGTTACACTCATACATAACTGCATGCTGAGTTTTGCAGGATTATAGTCAGGTGTTTGATTAACCAATTATACCAAACAGGTGATAATGATCATCAGTTTAATATATAAGTTGAAGTCATTAACAGAAACAAAAGCAGCTGTTTAGGAGGCTTAAACTGAGTAACAGCCGAACTCTGTTACAAAGGTGAGGGTATGGAAGACAGTTTCATGACACACAGGTCATATTGTCATGGCAAGACTGAGAGCACAGCAACAAGATATAAGATAGTTATACTGCATCAGTAAGGTCTTTTCCACGCAAAGATTTAAAAGCAGACTGGGGTTTGATGATGTACTGTTTAAGCTCTTTGGAAGAAGCATAAAGGAACTGGCAATGTTGTGTACCCTAGAAGCAGTGATCTACCAAGGAAACTTATTGCAGCAGGTAAATGACACATCATGCTCATTTCCCTTCAAAATTGGAAGATGTGCAGCAGTGCCATCAGCTCAGAACTGATGGAAACCAATGGGACCCAGGTACACCCATCTACTGTTTGGAGAAGTCTGGCCAGAGGTGGTCATCATGAAAGAATTGCGGCCAAAAAGCCATAGTTTTGACATGGAAATAAGGTCAAGAGGATCGATTATGCGTTGAAACATAGGAAATGGGGTGCAGAAAAACGGCAGCAGGTGCCCTGGAGTGATGCGTCAAAATTTTAAATATTTGGTTGTAGAAGAAGGCAGTTTATTGACCAAAGGGTTTGGAGAGTGTTACAATAATGATTGTCTGCAGGTAACAGTGAAACATGGTGGAGGTTCCTTCCAAGTTTGGGGTTGCATTTCAGCAAGTGGAGTTGGGGATTTGGTGAGTATTAATGGTATCCTCAATGTTGTGAAATACAGGTGAATACTTATCCATCATGCAGTTCCATCAGGGAGGCGTATGATTGTATCCAAATTAATTCTGAAGCAGGACAATGACCTCAAACATACAGCCAATGTCATTAAGAACTAAACAGTGATTTGATTTTGATTTCTCTTTTCTTCATTCACTTTGCATGTTCTTAATTTACACAATTAAACTATTAACACCTCTATTTTGAATGCATTCTTACTTACATTTTTCAACACATGCCTAAAATGTTTGCACAGTAATGTATATATATAAATAAAAATAACTTGTGACAATGATGGCCATTAGGCAAGCTTGATTCTGTGCTCAGTGAACCGGAAGATTCAATTATAACACAGGTTTATATTCATTGCAGAAGCAGTCAGGTTTACATTTAAAATTTATATGATGCCATGTATTCTTGCCACGTACCAGGACAAGCACAAACAGCACAAAGCCTCCACCATACTTAACAGTAAGGGTGAGGTTACTTTCTGTATACTCATCATTCTTGTGTGTTTGTTGCTGAAAAGCTAATTTTTTGTCTAATGTGACTATATCTTGTTCCAATCAAATTATACAGTGGGGCAAAAGAGTATTTAGTCAGCCACTGATTGTGCAAGTTCTCCTACTTGGAGATTATTAATATGAGAGAGGTCTGTCATTTTCATCATAGATACACTTCAACTATGAGAGACAAAATGAAATAAAAAAAAAAAAATTAAAAAAACAACAACCAGGAAATTAAAAGTTCAACTATACATATATATATGTATGTATGTATGTATGTATGTATGTGTGTATACATATATATTCATAAATTTACTTCTATTAAATTATTTTCCCAGCATCATTTGCAAGTGTTCAGGATGATTGTGTGCAAATCATGACATAATCTTGTATAATGCTGGATTACCATCAACAGAGCACAAACGTGATCCTACTGTGCATGCCATACACATAAGAAGTGAAAATTAGAAAATGTAACAAATAATCGGAGAACTTTAAAACAGAACATTAAAAATAACTGAACCATGAATGCACTGGCTAATACATATAATAATGTAGTTTGCCCTTCATAGAAATGAGAATGAAAAACACTTGCTACATCATTTATTCCATTAACCTTTATGACATATTTTCTTTATCCATATGAGACTTTTTTTTATTATAAAGAGATGGCATATATTTGTGTTTAAATGTGTAAAACTCAAACATGCACAACACACAGTCCTTACATGCAGAAGAGTTTGAAATCAGTATTGCTTGTCAGGCCTCACATGTCAGACTGAAGCTGATGGTTGGGGTGCATCTGAGATGAAAAATAGATCAATATCAATTTCTGTGAAAGGGAATTACTATGCATCAGCTTGGGTGTTTTGCCTGTAAAATCCACTGTGTAATTGGCTCAGTGCTCAGAGAAAAGTGTGAAGAATGGTCCTCTTCTTTCCCATTAGTTTAAAATGTGTGTGATCAGAGTGAAGAGAGGCAATACAACAAAAGGGGAGACAGCACCCATCAATCTATACATAATAAAAATGTAGGTACACCTACTTTAACAGTAAGCCATTGGACATTTTACATCTGCTACATGGTAGTTACACTGCACAGCTGTATCAGCCACCATCTATCCCATTCATCAATGGAAAGCAACCACCACTAAGTAGAATTTATTTGGGTTATGGACCATTCTCAACATAGCAGCATGGTAGTGTGTGTGTGGTGCAGGTCTATCAGCTGGTGAACAATTCTCAACCTTTTGTTAATATGGAGGTCTTTAAAATCCCAAAAGGCCAGACCACACCTGAATTAAGACCTCTAACAAGAAAAAGTTGGGACAGTATGGGAAATGCAAATGTCTTGCATTTACTTTGAATTAATTGAATTTTAGACAGTATGAGCCCAATATATTTAATGTTTTGTCTGGTCAGCTTCATTTCATTTATTAATTTACATCCATGAGTTTCTACGGTGTAAGTTTGTGCTTTGATTCACTAATCGTTCACTGGTATCGACTCAGTATTCGAGAGCCTGCCCGAGTGTACATGCATTACTTCTTCATTTGCTATGCCGCAAGGTCTGATTATTGTTAGCGTTCTTTATTGACTCAGTATTCGAGAGCTTGCACAAACAAATGTTTATTTCTTTCTTTCCCCATTCTCTACGTCACAATGGCTGGATTGTTATTGGTGTTTACTATTTCTTACAAGAGATTGGATTGCAGCGTCCGGAAGCCTCTGCTTTGATTCACAAATCATTCACTGGTGTCGACTCAGGCTTCTACAGCCTGCATGAATGAATTCGTGCTTTAATTTTTTCCTCGCTCGCTATGCCGTCAGGTCGGCTTTGTTATTAGAGTTTCAGTTTGACGATAAACCCGGCGTGATTTCGGCATCTCGTTTTTACCGCTGTTTAACAATCATCCTTTGTTTGAGCCTGTCTCTGTACATCTCCTTTGTTTGGTGTTTAAAAGCCACTTCCTTCCTTGTCTTGCCACACCTCCCCATTAGCTCGAGGGCTATTGAGTCGGTCTAGTAGTAAAGCAATCTGGGTTCAATCCCTGCCCCTGTACTTGGGTTTCCTCACATTAACTGCTCGCTTCAGGTCCTTCCACAACATTTCGATTGGATTAAGGTCAGGACTTTGACTTGGCCATTCCAAAACATTAACTTTCTTTAACTATTCTTTGGTAGAACGACTTGTGTGATTAGGGTCGTTGTCTTGCTGCATGAACCACCGTCTATTGAGATTCAGTTCATGGACAGATGTCCTGACATTTTCCTTTAGAATCCTCTGATATAATTCAGAATTCATTGTTCCATCAATGATGGCAAGCCAACCTGGCCCAGATGCAGCAAAACATGCCCAAACCATGATACTACCACCACCATGTTTCACAGATGGGATAAGGTTCTTACACTTTTCTTTTAAAACAAAAAGTTCTATTTTGGCCTCATCCATTAACAAAACATTCTTCCAATAGCCTTCTGGCTTGTCCATGTGATCTTTAACAAACTGCAGACGAGCAGCAATGTTCTTTTTGGAGAGCAGTGGCTTTCTCCTTGCAACCCTGCCATGGACAACATTGTTGTTCAGTGTTCTTCTGATGGTGGACTCATGAACATTAACATTAGCCAATGTGAGAGAGGCCTTCAGTTGCTTAGAAGTTACTGTGGGGCCCTTTGTGACCTTGCCAACTATTACATGCCTTGCTCTTGGAGTGATCTTTGTTGGTCACCACTCATGGGCAGGGTAACAATGGTCTTGAATTTCCTCCATTTGTACACAGTCTGTCTGACTGTGGATTGGTGGCGTCCAAACTCTTAAGAGATGGTTTTGTAACCTTTTCCAGCCTGATGAACATCAACAACCCTTTTTCTGAGGCCCTCAGAAATCTCCTTTGTTCGTGCCATGATACACTTCCACAAACATGTGTTGTTAAAAGCAGACTTTGATAAATCCCTGTTCTTTAAATAAAACAGGGTGCCCACTCACATGGGATTATCATCCCATTGATTGAAAACACCTGACTCACCTTCAAATTCACTGCTAATCCTAGTGGATTATGGAGAATTTTGAAACAAAAAATGTGACAATGACAGCCCTGTACTGTTGTACATCTTAAGATGTGTCTTCAGGAAGAATGAACCAAAATAACAACTGAAACATTTAATCGCTTGGTATCATTGGTGCCAAGTCATCTTTTGAGTGTTGTGAGAAGGAATGTCATCATTAGAAAGTGGTGAATGCTTTACCATTCAAACTTTTTTGCAGGAATGGATGTACATATTGATAAATGAAATTAAGTTTACCAGGCAAAACATGAAATATAAATTGTATTCACACTTTCTGCAATGAAAGAAAAGTCTAAATAAGTGTGTAATAAACACTGTTTAAAACACAGAATATGATGTAATAATAATTATATCTTGTGTGTGTGACTTTAGTATGGAGACAATGCCTGCCAGAACTGTTAATCGGTGTGTACTAGGGACTGAATAATCAAAATATAAATAAAACACACACACACACACACACACACACACACACACACACACACACACACACACACACACACAAACACACTGAGCTTTCTGAGATATCACCACTAGAGACTAACACCAGCTCCACACATTCAACAGAGAGCTCCAACGCCAAAAGTGTTAAGAGTGGCTTATCTATTTGAGGAACAGTGATGTGTGATTTGCAGACTATTCATTCTTTTTTAATTTTTTTATTTTCTCACAGGCTATATGTATGTGAACACTTATCATTCCAGTCATCTTTGGAGGAAGTTGGTTTAAATTTGGACAGTCTGAATGACTCAGGGGCATTGATCTAGAATGTTTTCCGTTAGGTTGTTTGTCTGAAATTGGTTGGTGCTCTTGAGCATGTCTGTGTTTGAAAATACATAATTATGCATTTACCTTGGTTGCTTTATAGTTCTACAATATTTGTAATTGATTTGTTCTCAGTATTCTAAACTTGTTTAAATAAGTTAGTGGTCTGTACTTGTCTGTTATAAATGGGTTATTGCTCTGTAATGGTCAGTTACGTAGTATGTTTTCAGATGGGATAATCATTACAATGAATCAAATTGGCATATTATCGAATGACATACAGTGATTTAAATTGGCATATTTGGCTTATCAGTGTTTATACCTTTATAAAGCTAATTATAAATGGCATTATAAAGCTCAGTGAACACACTGGTAGAATTCTTGATGGTGACTTGGAACTGAAATCCAGCTCAATCACGCCTGCTGATTGGCATGACACATCACTCTTCGGGGAATAGAGTGTTGGATGAGTGGACCTTCCAGTGGACGTGTGTGTGTGTGTGTGTGTGTGTGTTTGGCACTGCAACGAAGAGTGACTCAGTGCTCCATGAGGGATCTTTGACGTCAGCATGAAATCCCTACAAAGATCAGATCAACTTTGTCTTGGTTTATTTTTCATTATTGGGTTTTCCTACTTTTTTTTTTTTTTTACTTCTATGAAGATATTTCACATGATGTTTGTTTGTTTGTCTGTTTATTTGGATATCAGCATCAGTGCCATTTCAGCAACACACACACAAGGTTACCTCATGATAAGTCATGAGATATATATCTTATACCTTATACACACACACACTCTCACACACACTCTCTCTCTCACACACACACACACACACACACACACACACATATATATATATATATAGATATATAATATAATATGTACACTCGAGTAAATGCCTATTTAGTGTAATCAATTAACCTAACAAGCATGTCTTTGCACTGTGGGAAGAAACTGGAGTACCCAGACACAGGGAGGACATGCAAACTCCACACAGAAGGGACTCAGGCCACCCTGGGATTGAACTCAGGACCTTCTTGCTGTGACGTGGCAGTGCTACCCAATGAGCTGCCCCATTTCACATGACGTTGTACATGATATAGCTGCTGATAGTTGTGAGGCAACCATGTGACGTGGGAGTAAAAAGATTGATCAGAAACTAAGACGGAAGGGGCTCAGAATATGTATGTTTATGGGTGTATGTTTGTAACTGTTATTTCATTGGGAAAGATTGTTAATTAGATCAAAACCTGGAATATTTAGGTTTAGGTATAGACATGAAAAGGGTACATGGAAAGATGTAATACTGTTATATACAATTACTTTACCATAATTAGTGGTACTACGTTCTTGTTGGCTGATTCGAGCTGACAGAAAGGCAACTCGTTACGAATAGGGCATGCCAAAGAACATCTGGGCTACAGCAGCACTCCTGTCAGCAAATAACAGGCAAGTGGTGCTACAATTTGTACAGGATTACCAAAACTTCACAAATAGAAGATTTGAAAAATGGTGTCTGGTCTGATGAGTCTCGATTTCTGCCATGACATTTGGATGGTCAGAATTTGGCATAAACAGCATGGATCCATCTTGCCTTATGTCAACTTTTCAAGCTGCTGCTGGTGGTGTAATGGTGTGGAGGATATTTTCTTGGCACATATTGGGTCAGTTAATACCATTTAGCTTTGTATAAATGCCATAGTCTACCTGAGTATTGTTGCTGACAGTATCCATCCCTATATTACCACAGCGTACCCATCTTCTATGGGTCATACCACAAAGCTCAAATCACCTCAAGCTGGTTTCTTGGACATGACAGTGAGTTCACTGTACTCAATTGGCCTCTGTAGTCACCAGATCTCAATTCAATAGAGCCAAAACTAAAGTAATAAACTTAAGACAGCAAACATCATCGGTATGGGTCTCAGAGTGGCCTATCTGCAAGGAACTCTCTCTGTCTCTGTCAGTCTCATCACTGAATAGGAAATGTGATTGACAGTTGACTCTTGGGGCCACAGATCAGTCCACTGCACACTGGTGGACACACACGCACACACACACCATTTTTACAAAGAAAGAAATTCAGAGAGACACAGGTACGAAAACAAGAAAGAGAGTCCCAGACATAAAGACAGAGGCATAGATAAAAGGAGCACACAAAAATAGTGAGAAAAAAGAGACACACTGGCACATAGATGTGCACACGCACGCACGCACGCACACACACACGCACACACACACACACACACACAGATAGGCAGGCGAGACACAAAGACAAGCTGGAAAATAATTATTCATAAATAAAAACACTACAAAACATTATCAATAATATCCATATTTTTACTATTAATATTATTGCAGGTACTCCCTGTTTTACAATGACCCGACTTACGATATTTCGGCTTTATGATGGGAATTTGACAACAATTTTAAATATACATTCACCAGAAAGGTATGTTGAATTTCACTCTTTTCCCTAGGCAGGTGATATGCAGTATGATAACCTGCTGCACTCTCCTGTGCTGAATGAGGAACTCTGGCATAGGTAGTCACAAGGCAGAAGTGATGAGTGCTGGGAAATGTAGTGAGGAAAAGCCGTGGTCACAACATTAATCTTTCAACATATTATATGAAACTTAATGAACCGTTCAATAGTTATTACAAAATAAGCTCTATGTTAACAATTTGCAAAGTGTTTTAAGGTAGCCTACATTATGACATAAACAGTATATATTAAATTTCTTGGTTTACAACAAATCCAACTTAACAACAAATTTGTCGGACAGTATCCCCAACTTAAATCAGTCATACCTTAATTATGTAATTTTTTATGTAAACTTATTATTAATAGTAATATCACCTTATTATTACACAACTTTCTCTAGTCATCATCTCAAAAAAAAAAAAACTAAAATCAATACAAATTTAGCACATGTAATTAACTGTTATACATTTCTTACTTTTTAGTTGTTTTATTTATTTATATATTTTGCTTTCTTTATTACAAATGTGATTTAAAACCATACACATTGTACATCACACACTTGCACAAAATGCTAACATGTAGGAAGCACCTGTATAGGCTTGCTCTTCCATTCCTCTGAGTGCATTTTAAGAGATTACACTTTCATCAGTCTCTGGGTGACAGGCTGAAGGACCCTGGATCGATAAGTCAATAAGGCGTTAATTAGAAACTTGAGATGCACCTGCAGTAATTTTCCACAAAACTACAGAAATAATGCTCGCATGCAAGCCCCAGTGTGAGCCTTTAACTTGTTGTGTCAAACAAAGTATAACACTGTCTTGTTTCATTCTGTTAATTTCCATTTTCCTTATTGATTTATAATGTCATGTGATGTGAGTCACATGGTTTATTTGAATGTTTTTTAATAGCTTCTAGGTCTAGGTCATCATGAGCCTCCTTGATGTCTGGTCATGTTCTTTGTGCTTTAAAGATTACAAGAGTCATCTCTATCTCAGTACAGACCAGTATCACCCTCTTATTCCTCTCAAAAACACTTGAATGTTTTGCTTACAATCAATTGTCTATTTTTTTCATACAGAATGACCTTCAGTATCACAACCAGCCTGACTTCCAAGCAGCACCCTCCATAGAAACAGACCTGGCCATTGTTTCTGAGGAGTTTCTTGCTGCCAGAGCAGCCAAACTTTCATCAGTTCTGATCCTTCTTAACATTTCATCAGCCTTTGACAAAGTCTACCACAAGACTCTCCTTTCTATCCTCTATCGTCCTGTCATACTTGACACTTCTGTTACTGAAATTTTCAGTAATCTAAGTATCTTTATAATATCTCATAGATGTATCAACATAATTGCATGTAGAAGCATACTTCTTCAAAAATCAGGAAGCGCATGGTGATAGCCTACAAAAGGAGATGGAAAACCACCTTGATGTGTCATTTGTGGTGCGGGACACCCTCTCGCCAGTTGCAATGCGTCAAGTGTAAACTAGGATTTGATTTGCACTTCATTAGATGCATCTGACTAGAATGCCTAAAAAAAAGAATAAATAATCAATAACAATAAAGAAATAGAAGTAAAACAGATCAATTACCAAATTCATAAATGCTAAAGTATCAAGCCTGTTTCGAGTATGTAAAAATGTTAGTGAGTAAAAAAATAAAAAGTATAAGTTACAGAAAGAATCAAGTAAAGTTACAGATACCTAAAAATACTTAAGTACAGGAAATAAAGTAATTGTACTTTCGTTCGTCACCTCTGCTGATACCCCACACAAGCATTGGTACAAAACAATACTACTAAAGGAGATTTGGCATCAAGTTCAAGCCTCAGAAACTCTGATCATTCCATCTCTTACTTTCAGTCATGAAATTGTTTGTTTTTTTATTTAGTTTATTTAACATTGTTTTCAGCATCAATGGCTATTTAATGACAGACACAAATTTCCATCAACATATGTTATGTCGAAACTAGTCACATATACTCAGGTTGGGTCAATTAACCTAATGCAATGTCCTTGGACTGTGAGAAGTAAACCAACACACACAGGGAGGATGTGCAAAAACAGGGATGCTGGAGCTGTCAGGTGATCGTGCTAACCGCTGTGCCACCAGACTAATCACTAAGCACTGACACACAGAGCACAAGACGGAAACCAACCCTAGAGAGCAAAGTCCGTGCGGGCTCACACACAGGGGCATTTTAGAAACACTGTTGATTTAATATGTGCCATTTTAACGTGAATTACCCGGAGGAAACCCACACAGATATGGGGAGAACATGCAAAATCCACACTGTTAGGTGACAGTGCTAACGACTGCACTACCATGCTGCCCAACAGACTGAAGTCTATGTAATATCTCACAAAATACAGTGGTAGTGCAATTGTTAAGGTACTGGACTACTGACCAAAAAGTCCCAGCACTGTAAAGCTACTAGATTTAACCGAGCCATTTGCCCCTCATGTTGCTTGTATTGTACCATGTAAAAAGTATATCAGATGTAATTCTAATTACAGTACATTACAATCACAGAAATTATGCACAATGTATTGCACACCACAATATGCATCCCCACGTCCCACACATATATGCGGACACACAAACTATACACACATACCCCATACTATATCTATTGAACACAATGTATTTCTTTTACCATTAACCAAATAGGGTTAAAACTACAAGCACATTTTGTATGCAATACATTTCAATATCAAACAATTAAAGTATAATGCTCCCTTCAACCTGTATTTCTTTTTTGGTAGGCACAGTAAATCATTCATCAGTTCTGTATATCACTCTCTCTAACAATGTTGTGATGCTGTATGTGCAACAGCAGAGAGAATGAAGAATGGATTCACTCGTGCTCTTTGCTTTGAGGTATCCGTCAGTGATTGTGATGTGAAACAAGCAAGATACACATGTTATTTTCTCTCTCTCTCTGGCTGTGTCTCTAATCAACTAAAGACAATATCTAACAGCCTAGTGATAGGTAACCAAGATAAAGTAATCAGCTGACAAGCTGATAGAAGCACTAACATGAGAATAAAGCTAAACTTTGGATCTGCATTAGGACTATAACCAGCCAGCTGCAAAATTTAATGGTGACATAAGTGTGTTCCATTTTGATCTAGTCCATAATACGATCCAATCCTGGAATTTGAGCACCACTTCCAAGAACAGCAGTGCAAGGCAATCATTAAAACAATTAAAACTAAATAAGTTTCGTTTTGGCCCCCAAACACTACCCCAGTGAACTTATTCAGGTTTTTTTTCCTCCCAAAATAAAACTGACTAAATAAAGACAAATAAACTTAACATGGGAGACCATTCAAAATAATGAACCATTCTCAAACATTATAGGACAGTGGCCCATTAGGAAACATTCTGTAACACTGATGCATTGTGGAATATACTGCAACACAGTTCTTTAACTTCACATGACCCTAACAAATAATTTTAACTCTGTTTTTTTTATTATTATTGAGGAATCCATTATTGAACATGGATACATATTCATTGTAAAACTGTAATGTAAATCCTCATAGCTGTTATCACATTACATTGACTCAGTGAGTGCATTCCTTTATGTGTTGTAGCAATTAGTTGTGTGTCCAGATGGGTTTAAACATAGCCCGGCTTGATTATCCCAAGGTTGTGGTTTGTGTATGTGTGTGTGTGTGTGTGTGTGTGTGTGTGTGAGTGAGTGTTAAACTTGTCAAAAGAATCCAATTATTGGACCTTCAATCCCCTGGGCACGTCATGTTCAGCTACCTTCCTTTTACTCCCAAATATGAACGAGGGTGTTTTGTTCTGAAAGGTGATGCATTCTAAGATGATTAAAATCAATAAGGCTGTAAATGAAGGCATTCCCAGTGCAGAGCTGTAAGTGCGCCAGTGTGGTTGAAATTCAGCTTCTGGCACTTCTCACACACTGACGCTGCTCTCAGAGAACCATCTGCTGGGATTCTCTTGCTCATACTCTCTTTCTTTTTTAATCTCTGAATTGGAAATGTGATTGACAGGTAGCTTTGGGGGCCAGAGATCAGTCCTGTTCAGTCTGTTGGACCTTTCACATACACGGCTTTTCTTCAACATTAAAAAGAAAGCAAGTCAGAGACAGAAAGACAAATACTGACCAGCTATAATATCTGGCTATGTGTCTGGCAGTCTGTACCTACCTACCCAATTATCTATTTATGCACCTGACTAGCCCTCTGTTTCGCTCTCCATATGTCTGTCTGTTTTTCTCTCTGTATCCATCCATGTCCCCATTTCTCTATTCCCAGCAGTGCAGTTTATACGTATAGTCTCTGATCAGTTATATACAGATAGGAGAAGAATTTTGTAACCCCAGTTGTGATTAATTAAGATCCAAGAGGCAGTAATGAGGCCATGGGACACACGCGAACACCGCAAAAGACACAATATGGCATTTTGAGGAAGATTGACTGTGTGCTAAAAATCAAAAAGGTTTACAATGCTTATGGTGTGTGCTTATGTTATAGTGTGTAGTAAAGTTACAGAGAGTCTCTTCATTAGTGTCAACTATGTGTATAATTACTTTTAGAGTGCAATAGGTTGTTTTTATTTTGAGTTTAGTGTTCAATTATGTTAATAGGGTAACAGGGTATTGCAGAGTATTTGAGTGAGTTTCAGCATTATAGTATCTTTTACAATGTTTTAATGTATGTTACCTTGTATTCAGATCTGATATAGTTTATTAGCACTATAGTGATTAGCAGTAAGTTTGAATATGAAATTCAATACTATGGAAAAGTCAATACTATGTTTCAAGTTTTGGGACCCGACCCCACTTTCATATTGGATATGGTACAAGAAATATTGTACACAGATGCCAAAGACTGCGTAACGTCCGTAAACCTTCTTTCTCAACAAAAATAAAAGGAAACAAATCCTTTGTATTGTTTCCGTAGATCAGTTGGCGATGAATGCAGGAAAAGTGTCTATTAAAACAGAATCAAACCAGTCCTAATTCATAAAACACAGCTATAGTATAAAAGGCAGTGACTCTACTACGCAAGTGCAAACAAAGCAGCGTTCTTAGACGAGATCAGTGGCAAGAGTCAAAGTCATGTCGAGCACAGGGGCGATGAAACTTCATGACAAGTGTGCGAGAGAGTGGTGTTTAAATGTCCTAGTGTATAATCAGCAGATGGGGAACAATTGTACTTGATCAGAAGACGGACAGATTGGAATGAGGGAGTGGATTACATGATAGGGGTGAAACATGCTGGGAAATGAAATCTGGAAGTGACAGGACCAGGATTGTGACAGTCAGTGTTACATTTGCATATAGATGTACCAAATATTTTAATTTGCACTTGTTGTTAATATGTCTATGAGTCTAGATAAATTGTAATACATAAGCTTGTTGTTTCTCATTAACTGTGTTTTTGTCTGTGTTTTCAGCAAGATTACAAAATGGACACACTTGGCTTCCTTGGATGCTTTCTCCACTTACACTATATTATATTCTTATTATAGGTAGACTCCTTAGGTAGATATGCATCAGTGCCAAAGATTCCCATCGCAATGGAAAAAATAAAATGTGCCTGGTTGATATTACATATAAGGCCATGAAAAAGAAATTTGTGAGTCTTGAGTTGAACTGCACAAATTGATGATGTGGCTTCATAATGAGTACTTGATTACTACTCATGCCCATCACTAATTAGCACATAGTGTACATTAGGTTGCTTTAGAACGTTTAACAGTGTACAGTCATTGTCCATTGGATTCAACCAACCGCAGATCGAAAATATAGCACCAAGCACCATGCTGAAGTGACGTGTACCTGCTGTAGACCATTTCACAACACATGTTGTTTAAGCACTGTTCGCCCCATATCTCATTTGTTCACTTGTACATACTTCCGCTTATTTTTTTTCTTGTCATTATTCTCAAGAATGATACAGTATAACAACCATGTACAGTATCAGCACCTGTTAATCCATCCGCCACCACACCATCTGACGCCACTGAACAGAGGGAGTGAGCTGAATCACTTGAGTATCAGTACCTCGTTTCCTACTGTAGTGTGGTTCTCGGTGTGTTTACTCTAACCTCCATGGATAACTCACTGCTTCTCAGCAACTGGAGTCCTATCTGGACTCATCATGTCTCTTCCTTTACCATCCCTCAGAGTCGTGGTTTGTGTTCTTGTTATATAGAGACATATGAAATATCCAAGTGTATTAAATGACCAAGTAATGTTGTCTCACTTTATCTACGTTTAGGACTGATGAATATGATGATGTTTTAAGTCATGTTTATGCAGAAATAATAATAATAATACATTTTATTTATAAGTGCCTTTCACAACTCTCAAGGACACTTTACAAAATAGAAATAAAACATGAAAACAACATACGAAGGATCAACAACTATACAAAGGTAGAAGCATTACAGAGAGTAGGCCATCTTGAAAAGGTGAGTTTTCAATCTAGATTTGAAAAGAGAAAGAGACTTGATATTACAGATGTCTGGTGGGAGCGTGTTCCAGACTTTCGGAGCTGAGCGGCTAAAAGCTCTGCAGCCCCTGGTACTCAAACAAGCTCTTGGCAAAACCAGGAGAGTTAAAGTAGAAGATCTGCGAGGGACATGCAATTTTAAGAAGATTTGATAGGTATGGTGGAGCAAGATTATGGATAACCTTAAATGTGAAAAGAATAATTTTGAAGGTGATCCTATATTTAACTTGAAGTGGATGAAGTTGTTGAAGGACGGGTCTAATATGGTCAGATAAAGGAATTCTAAAAATAATACAGGCTGCTGCATTCTGAACTAGCTGAAGCTTATGAAGTGTTTTTTGAGGAAGACCAAAGAGAATAGAATTACAATACTCAAGATGGGAGATAACAAGACTTTGAACTAGAATAGAGGCAGTTTAGGGAGTAAGGGATGAATGTAGACGATTCATAATACGCAAATCAAAATATGCGGACCGAGTTATGGTACTAATGTGAGAGAGGAAGGATAAGGTACTGTCCAAGATGACCCCCAGGCTCTTAACCTGAAGTAAGTGGGAAACTAAAGAACTTTCAATTGGAATGGTGAAATCGCTAACTTTGGATAGAGTGTTCTTGGTTGCACATAACAAAATTTCAGTTTTGTCACTATTGAGTTTTAAAAAGTTAGAGGAGAACCAAGTTTTTATTTCAGATGAACAAGTTAATAAGGATGATGGTGGAAACAAAGTGTATGGTTTACTAGAAAGGTAAAGCTGTGTGTCATCAGCATAACAGTGGAAGACGATGTTAAATTTCCGAAATATGTCACCAAGGAAGAGAAGATAAGTGGTAAACAAAAGGGTTCCCAACACAGAACCCTGGGGCACACCACATAAAACAATCCACTGTGAAATAAAGAAAATTCAAGGGTTCACACTCTTTCATGCACCACATAATATAAACACAGTGGATTGTTTTATTTATTGTAAGTAATCTAAACATGACGCATTTATATGCAAATACTATGCCATTTTATATAAGGTACTTGAACAGTCACGGGTATTGGCGCCTGAATCCAAACCCCTGAGGATTTTATTATGGTTTGTTGCAATATTGCATAGATAGTATTTTAAGTAAATTAGTCTGTACAACAGGTCACAGGTTGTATTATGTGTTACAGTATTTTAGTGTGTTAACGTAGCCTAATGATGACGACATAGTAATGCACTGTATCAGTTCTTCATACAATGTAAACACACTAATATATGTAAAGTACACACTAATATGTCTAATGTAACACAAGCTAACAGACTGCAGTTCAGTCCAAAATACTGTAATACACAGGGTACAATGTACTGTATCACACCCTATAAGACAATAAATATTTTTACAAACCTTAATACATTGTTATATGCCCTAAAAATATAATCCTTCATACAGCATAATGCAACATATAGCACCATATGACCTTAATCCATGATAACAGACATTTACAGTGGGGTAAAAAAGTATTTAGTCAGCCACTGATTGTGCAAGTTCCTACTTAGAAAGATGAGAGAGGTCTGTAATTTTCATCATAGGTACACTTCAACTAAAATCCAGGAAATCACATTGTAGGATTTTTAAAGAATTTAATTGTAAATCATGGTGAAAAATAAGTATTTGGTCAATAACAAAAGTTCCACTCCATACTTTCTAACATGCACACACTGTAGCTGCCCATTCCTCCATGCAGATCTCCTCTAGAGCAGTGATGTTTTGGGGCTGTCGCTGGGCAACAAGGACTTTTAACTCTTTCCACAAATTTTCTATTGGGTTTAGGTCTGGAGCCTGGCTAGGGCAATGTAGGACCTTGAAATGCTTTTTACGGAGCCACTTCTTCCCAAGCAGTGTGTTTGGAATCATTGTCATGCTGGAAGACCCAGCCACGTTCCATCTTCAATGCTCTCACTGATGGAAGAAGGTTTTGGCTTAAAATCTCACGATACATGCCCCTGTTCATTCTTCCCTTAACACAGATCAGTCGTCCTGTCCCCTTTGCAGAAAAAACAGCCTGCAAATGGCATGTTTTCACCCCCATGCTTCACAGTAGGTATGGTGTTCTTGGGATGCAACTCAGCATTCTTCTTCCTCCAAACACGATGAGTTGGGTTTTTACCAAAATTTCTGTTTTGGATTCATCTGACCATATGATATTCTCCCAATCCTCTTCTGGATCATCCTTATGCTCTCTGGCAAATTTCAGACGGGCCTGGACATGTACTGGCTTAAGCAGGGGGACACGCCTGGCACTGCAGGATCTGAGTCTCTGTTGACGTAGTGTGTTACTGATAGTAGCCTTTGTTACTTTGTTAACAGCTCTCTGCTGGTCATTCATCAGGTCCCTCCATATAGTTCTGGGATTTTTGCTCACTGTTCTCACGATCATTTTGACCCCACGAGATGAGATCTTGCGTGGGGCCCCAGATCGAGGAAGATTATCAATGGTCTTGTATGTCTTCCATTTCCTTACAATTGCTCCCACAGTTGATTTATTCACACCAACCTGCTTGCCTATTGTAGATTCACTCTTCCCAGCCTGGTGCAGGTCTACAATTTTCTTCCTGGTGTCCTTCGACAGCTATTTGGTCTTGGCCATGGTTGAGTTTGGAGTCTGACTGTTTGAGGCTGTGGACAGGTGTCTTTAATACAGATAATGAGTGGACGACAGAAGAGTTTCTTAAAGAAGTTACATGTCTGTGAGAGCCAGAAATCTTACTTGTTTGTCGGTGACCAAATACTTATTTTCCACCATGATTTATAATTAAATTCTTAAGTAATCCTACAATGTGATTTCCTGGATTTTTTTCCTCATTTTGTCTCTCATAGTTGAAGTGTACCTATGATGAAAATGACAGACCTCTCTCGTCTTTCTAAGTAGGAGAACTTGCACAATCAGTGGCTGACTAAATACATTTTTGCCCCACTGTATACTGGGTTAATTTGTGTCAGCAGTTATCACCAACAGAGAAAACCGGCAAGGTTCTTGACCACCTCAGAACTAGTCAAACTTGGTTCTGAAAGCATTTTAACTAAAAAAAATTGGTCTGGGTTGCTGTTGTTCGCTTAGTACTTGTTTGAACTTGCTTAAACATGAGTCACGCCATGGTTCATGACTCAGTACACAGTGATTCAGTTTCACATTAGGCTTTGCTCAGAGAAGATCTGCACTATTTTTATCGAGTTTTTTATTTATTTTTACATCTACAGAACTGTATTATTAGTGCAAATAAGTCTCCACGGGCCCTAAATAGGATAGTTCATAAGAGCCAACTAAAAGTGAAGTGAATGCTCCAAAACACATCCTGAGCAGTTAGCATTAGCAGTTATTCCAATAGAGTTTCACTAATAGAGTGTTTTTCTTTTCACTTTCAATCCATTACTCTCTAAATTATCTGAGGTTTTTCAACAGTTTATTATAAAATAAGGCATGATTTAATTATTTTGGCCAACTGTAGGTTAATATAAGTGTTTTAAACATGAACTTACTTATCATTACTTATCATAGACTCCACTATGATATACTATAGATCGCTCTACCAAACACTCATTAAACTCTTCAGTTCATGACACATTTTATTTATGATAGATTTGTCAGAACATATCACTCCGTAAATCAGGGAGCACCTGTACAATATAACTCAGTTAATGCATATAATGCATTATACAGTGTGAATTTTCTGGGGATTTGGAATGGATTAATTCCATTAACATTATTCCATTTACATGTATTTTAGACTCAAATGATTTCTCTTTAACCCATGTATAGGTGGCACTGAAACCTTGTATTCACAAAATCAGTACATAGAAAACTATACCAAAGCCTTTAAAAGCTTACTGCATTGTAAAAGTGAAACATCAGACACAAACATGTGCTTTTATTTAGGAAATCTATCCTTTCTGACCAATCAAAATTTAGAATTCATCAGCACTGCTGTATAAGAAACTGTAATGCATAATAGAATGTAGCACACTAATCCACTGTACCCCACTGTACCCCACAATACTACATAACACTAATATAATGTAACAAACACACTGTAGCTTATAACGACGCACTGCAACTACGAAATGTTGTAATCCACTCAAATGCATTTAAATCTGTTCACATCCACAGTACAACAACTTAAACACATTTCAACCGCTCTCCATACATCATAACTCTCCCAATCACGTCGGCCAAGTAACAATGGTCTTGAAAATACTCAGCTTGTACACAATATGTCTAGACTGTAGATTGGTCTTGTCCAAAGTCTTTAGAGGAGGCTTTGCTATCTTTTCCAGCCTGATGAGCATCAAAAACTCTATTTCTGAGGTTCTCAGAAGCTTTTTGTACATACCATGATAGTCTTTGACAAAATGCATTTTGAGAATCAGACTCTGGTCCATGTTCTTTAAATATAAGTGTGCCCAATCATGCCTGATTGTCATCTCATTAATTGAAAACACCAGAGTCTAATTTCACCTTCAAATTAAAAGCTAATCCTAGAGATTCACATAATTTTTCCACTCACAGATATGTAATATTAGATGATATTCTTTGTGTGAAAATATGATGGTTTTTTTGTATTTATGCAGAAATATAGAAAATTCTAAAGGGTTCACAAACTTTCGTGCACCGTGGTGTACTGGCTGTGACATCAAATTTTTACATTTAAATTGAATTTGAAAATGAAAGAAACACAGCACATCACAAATATTGCAAATAATGCATAAACACCAGTCATCTGTCCCATCGGTCCTGTCACAGCTGCAGGTTTGTTTTTATTTCACTGTTTTCTCCATGCATTCTCCCTCCTGTATTTCCACTCTCATCTTCCACTGCCGCTGTGTTTATTGTCACTCTATTCACCCGTTCATTTTTTTGGTCTATATTTTCATGTTTTCGCCATTTCTCCTTAGCTCCAGTCTGACACTCCTTTCAGTCTGAATCGATGAGCCTGACAGCGCTCTGAGTTTCACAGTTGTAGGTTTCCAGCCATCTTCACTGATAGATTTCAATCAATCTCCCCACTGTATCTCGCTCAAAAAAGTAGGTAATAATTTTCTTTCTGTAATTTGGAAAAAAAACACCCTGATCAGATCCAGTGTCAGAAATAAGTAATGAGTGGGAGTGTTGTATGCAGATTAAGCTAGTGGTTTAAGACTATTTTTAACAACAGCTATACCATAATATAACTATATCCTCTTTAATTGCTTAATTTGTAGCTTAACCTGGCTGAATAAAGTTGTCATGTCACTGTTATGAATCTCCTTAACACAACATCCTTCCATCCTTCTCACTGCTTAAAAGTTTGTGAACCCTTTAGAAGTTTCTATATTTCTGTTTAAATATGACCTAAAACATCATCAGAATACCACAAAAGTCCTAAAAGTATAAAAGAACCCAGTTAAACAAATGAGACAAAAATATTATACTTGGTCATTTATTTATTGAGGAAAATAATCTAATATTACATATTAGTGAGTAGCAAAAGTATGTGAACCTCTATAATTAGCAGATAATTTGAAGGTGAAATTAGAGTCAGGTGTTTTCAATCAATGGGATGACAATCAGGTGTGAGTGGGCACCCTGTTTTATTTAAAGAACAGGGATCTATCAAAGTCTGTTCTTCACAAACACGTTTGTGGAAGTGTATCATGGCACGAACAAAGGAGATTTTCTGAGGAATTCAGAAAAAGAGATGTTGATGCTCATAAGGTTGGAAAAGGGTTACAAAACCATCTCTAAAGAGGTTGGACTCCACCAATCCACAGTCAGACAGATTGTGTACACATGGAAGAAATTCAAGTGCATTGTTACCCTCCCACAAGGAGTGGTCGACCAACAAAGATCACTCCAAAAGCAAGGCGTGTGATAGTTGGCAAGGTCACAAAGGACCACAGGGTAACTTCTAAGCACTGAAGGCCTCTCTCATATTGGCTAATATTAATGTTCATCAGAAGAACACTGAACAGCAATGGTTGGCATGGCAGGGTTGCAAGGAGAAAGCCACTGCTCTCCAAAAAGAACATTTTCTGCCTCATCTGCACAGTTTGCTAAAGATCACGTGAGACAAGCCAGAAGGCTATTGAAGAAGTGTTGTTGATAGATGAGACAAAAAAGAACTTCTTGGTTTAAAAGAAAAAGGTGTTATGTTTGGAGACAGGAAAACACTGCATTCCAGCATAAGAACCTTATTCAATCTGTGAAACATGATGCTGGTAGTATCATGATTTGGGCATGTTTTGCTGTATCTGGGCCAGGACGGCTTGCCATCATTGCTGGAACAATGAATTCTGAATTATATCATAATTCTAAAGGAAACTGTCAGGACATCTGTCCATGAACTGAATCGCAATAGAAGGTGGGTCATGCAGCAAGACAACGACCCTAAGCACACAAGTCGTTCTACCAAAGAATGGTTAAAGAAGAATACAGTTAATGTTTTGGAATGACCAAGTCAAAGTCCTGACCTTAATCCAATCGAAATGTTGTGGAAAGACCTGAAGCGAGCAGTTAATGTGAGGAAACCCACCAATATCCCAGAGTTGAAGCTGTTCTGTATGGAAGAATGGGCTAAAATTCCTCCAAGCCCGTATGCAGAACTGATCAACAGTTACAGGAAACATTTAGTTGCAGTTATTGCTGCACAGGGGGGTTACACCAGATACTGAAAACAGGTTCACATACTTTTGCCACTCACTAATATGTAATATTGGATAATTTTCCTCAATATATAAATGGCCAAGTATAATATTTTTGTCTCATTTGTTTAACTGGGTTGTCTTTGTCTACTTTCAGGACTTGTTTTGAAAATCTCATATTTATGCAGACTTTGAAATTTGCCCTATTGGACTAAACTGCAAAGACTGCAATAGTGAGAGTACAGTGATCAGCCATAACATTACAACCTCCTGCTAATATTATCTAGGTCCTGCTCATGCTCCCAAGACCCTGACCCATCAAGACATGGACTCCACAAGAGAAGGCTTGTTGTGTTATCTGGCACCAAGCCATTAGCGGCAGATCCATTAAGTCCTGGAAAATGTGAGGTGGGGCCTTCAGAGTTCAGACTTGTTGCCCAGTCTATCCCAGAGATGCTCAATTGGATTGATGTCTGGTTAATTTGGAGGTTGAGTCAACACATTAAACTCCTTGTCATGTTCTTTAAACCATTGCTAAATAAATTTTGCAACATGCCAGGGCATTGTCCTGCTGAAAAGGCCACTGCCATTACAGAATACTGTTGCCATTTTTTAGGTAAGTGGTATGTGTCAAAGTAAAATCCACATGAATGTTAGGACCCAAGGTTTCCCAGCAGAATACTGTCCAGAGCATCACATTATCAAGTATCACTTCACCTGTCAGTGGTTTTAATGTTACGGCTGGTCAGGGATATGATTGGCTTATGTTCATGAGTTGACATAACTTATGCTCATGACTTACAAGGAAAGCAGGGCAGACTTCTAACAATTTCCCGATGTTTTATGTATCTGTATACAAATTTGTGTATACAAACATAATTCTACCACCTAGTACCACAAAATGAATCCATAGATGGGGTGCAAATCCATCATACGTCACATGCATGCACAAACACAAATGCACACACACACACACACACACACGCACGCACGCACGCACACACAAACACACACACGCACACATGCATGCATGCACACGCATGTCCAGACTGGGAATCGAACCAAGGATCTGAAAATGTGAGGCGACATTAAGCATTCAAAGTTATTTGCACGTTTAAAACATATAAATGCTGACTCTGTATTTTTACAAAAAAAACATGTTTTAGGAATAGTGATCATTTTAGAGTAACGTTCTCCTGGATTTGTGATATTTTTCATTTAACATTTAATTCCAAAACCTATGGGATAGCCATATTAATTAAAAGGGGGATCCAGTTTTATCCAGCATTATTACAGACATAAATGGTATATATCTGATTATTAATCGTGGTACTCTGTTTAACACTCCTCTAAATATCTTTAACTCCTACTCTCTAAGTACCCATCGTTTCAAAATGGGTGGAGATCTTAAGTGCACCATGAATCTGATTTTAGATCACTCATGTTCCTGTACACTAACCTGCTTTTACTGAGTTTACACTCAACACAGCATCATTGCCCCTTTGAGATTTTATAATCCACACCTTCTGTTCCTGTCCATACCTAAACTACTTACACATCCTTTTGCTCCCTTACTTCTAAAGAAACCTCTTCCAATTACTCTCTGGCAGTGATTTCAGATCATAGCACTCTCACTGTAAATATAAATTTTAGTCTCAGCACCCTGGAGATTCAACTCATTACTATTGTCAAATCATGCATTGAATACTTTCATTTCATCCTGTATTGATGATTTTCTTGTTATCAATAAGTGTGACACTACTTCTGTTCATGGGAATCTGTCAAAGTGTACTTACATGGACAAGTAAGGTGCATGATCTAAAGATCTAATAAGCTTAATTTGGTTAATCCAACTCCTGCTTTATTGAAACATTGACTTGATTTACAGGCTAAAATTGATCTCATAACCACAACTGATGCAGAACATCTGTTGTTGCTTCCACGTAGCAATTCATATAAACCATCTAGACTTCTGGCTCATTAGTTAAAGATAGATTGCATCTTGGTCAGTTGGCCAAAATTAAGTCTCTGTGGGCACGCTGTATTCAGATCCACTGTCTATTTACACTAGTCTCTATCAGTCTGAGCCGATATCAGATGACATGGAGATGTCTCTGTTTTTTGATGACCTGTGGTTTCCGACTGTGGATTCTATGGTTGCAGATGATCTATATTCACCCTTAAGTTTGGATGAGATTACTGTCTCTATTAATGCAAACCAATCAGGCACCAGGTCCATACTTCAATGCCAGTGTTCATACTAATAACATTTGTTTTAACTATTTTTCCTTGTCACGTGGGACCAGACGGGGTTCCCTTTGTTTCCCCTTCAGTATCACTATGGCTTTGGGATATATTTTCTTAGAATGGAGAAGATAAGACTCGCTTTAAAAGGCGACGCTGCTGAATTTTACTAAATCGAATCCTTTTGTTTTATATTCCCATTCACCGCATTCCCTTTTCTTTTTTATCAAGTGTATTGGTTCATTGTTTTTAATACAAACACTAATAATAATAATAATATAATCATTTGTATTGTTGGAGTATCTGTGTGTGTGGGTGTGTATGTGAGTGAAGTAGGGGGTTATAAGGAGAGTTAAATTATCTTGAGGAAGCTTGTAAATTAGGATATTTGTTATATTTGTATATATTATTCATTTTCTTGTATATTGCTTTTTGCCTTGTTAATATCATGACCAAAAAAGACTACAAAGACATGGTTGAAAAACAGACCCCTTGACATTTGAAGTGAGACTGATGTGTCAATAGACAATTTGTTACAAAGCTTGGTGATGCATAAAAATGATGTGCCATCATCAGATAAAGATTTTATCTTTGTTGAGAGTGGTAAAGAAGAAACTAATTACAGTTGTCAGCTCACATCAAGACCTGTACCATGCAGCATTAAAAATCCATGAGGACATATCATGTCAAGTCTCAGCCTGGCAGACTGAGAGTGTCTGCACGGTTCTTTCAAGCTAGCGGTTTTCACTTATGAGTATTCACTTAGGTTTCCTGGTCTTTTGAACAAATCATGGGCCTGAATTACGTTTTTTTTGAGATATCAAGCTTGAACTTACTCCACCATCAGAATATTGACACCCATTAAACATTTTAACATGTATTTCTGGTGTAATAATAATGTATTGCCATTATATGTTATATTTTTATATAGATGGGATGCCTTAAACTAACCAATAAATAACCCGAATAATATTTGAAGCATGGCTTAATCATTAGGTTTTATAAAACTTGACAAACTACAGTTCACTTTTAAACACTTGTTATTACTATTTTGTTAGCTATTAAACCTTGAAGAATATTACATCACTTAATAAGAACATTATATGACAAATTTTAACCAAAAATAGGTACCCAAATACTTATAGTCATCAACCATATGCATTTACATAATTTCTGATGAGCTTTAAAATGCTGCTTTAAACAAGAATCTCACTGGGACCCAAGACAGATGGACCTGATCCAACTGCACTTATACATTGCATACCCAGTGGGTTAAACCTTCAGTAAGCCTTTGTTCATTTGATTGCTGATTTTGCAGAGTAATGTTAATGATAAAACTGTTTCAATTCTCATTATCATGGTCCCAAATGTAGAAATGTGACAAACACTCACAGGACTAAGAAAAATTGTGCGCGTGTGTGTGTTTACAACACGGGTCATAAGCCACTCCAGAAGTAGATAGGGAGAGATTTGAACATGCTGATTGCTATCAGACTCACTTCATCTTCACACACAATAATTTAACAAAGGCTCTTTCTATCTCTCACTCTCACTGTGTGTGTGAGTGTGTGTGCGTGTGTGTGTGTGTGTGTGTGTGAGAGAGAGAGAGAGAGAGAGAGAGAGAGAGAGAGAGAGAGAGAGAGAGAGAGAGAGATAGCTTACACGTGTGTGCTTGTGTGTAAGAGAGAGTGAGAAGGCAATAGATATTGAACAGTATGTAAGGTGAAAAAAAGTGAGAGAGAGAAATCTTCACAGATCAGTACTTTTTTCCTCCTCCCCCCAAATCAGTCTTTCTGTGTGTCTTCATTTTTCTCCCTGTCTAGGAAGTGTCTCTTCCTTGGCCATGCCCTCTAACCTCTGTTACATGACGTGTGTATTTGTGTGTTTCTACAACACAGTCTACAATTCACTCCAGAGGTAGATAAGGAGACAACTGAACACTTTTGATGGCTATCAGAAAGAATTACATACACTAGATTTTAAGTTGCTGACTTTAGATTTTGTGTGTGTGTGTGTGTGTGTGTGTGTGTGTGTGTGACAGTAAGAGTGAAAGAGACAAAAAAAAAGGAAATAGAGGGAAAATAGTAGGTAAGGTGACAAAGAGGGAAAGAGTCAAGAGGGAAAAGTCTTCAGAAACAGGTTCAGGCAGCCCTTGATATCCACAGGGAATGGTTCCAGGAATCCCTGCAGATACCAAAATCTGTGGGTGCTCAAGTACCATATATGAAATAGTGCAGTATTTGCATATAACCTAAGCACGTTCTGCATACATTGAATCACTGCTGGATTACTTCTAATACCTAACATAATATAAATACTATGTAAATAGTTGAGAGTTTGTATTGTTTAGGGAATAAAGACAAGAAAAAAAAACATCTGCATATGTTAACGAACGAGATGGAAAACACAAACAAGAGCTGGGGAGAATGAGAAATGGCAGCAGGCTACAGCATGGTATGCCTACACATCATCTGGATTGGCATAATGCAAATTCAAGTTTTGCTTCTTGTATTTTTCTGGATTTCTCAGAGATGTCCCTATTTCTTGGTCATGCCCTATAGCCTACATAGCATGGTATATATAGGGCACCCTGGCAGTGCAGCAGTCTAGCTCACCACTATCACGGTGACCTGGAATTAAGTCTCAATGGTGCCTTCTGGCCAGCTGAAGCATCACAAGCAGGTACTATTTACTATGACTGTCAGAAGTTGAGGTTGATTCCTGCCGGCACTGAATTGGACTGGAATTCCATCCAGTGTGTGTGTATGCCTGACCATAACAAAATAGTACAAAAACTTTCATAAATGAATACATAAGTAGCAGCTTTGGTGGCTTAATTCTAAGAGGCTACTGCTGAAACTGGCAGCTTCTCAGGGTCGGGTTCAATTCCCAGGTGGGGCTTGCAACGTCTTTCATGCTCAGGTGGTCTGTTTACTCCCTGGTCTGTTTGGTAGTTTGTGTCTCTGTGCCCAGTGAATTCCAGTTTAGACTCGAGACCCTTGATCCTTCATGGCTTTTTTTTGCCATGTATGTAATCCAAGCAGCACGCTGCAAAAGTTTCCATGCTGTAGACATGGTTGTGTTCAATATGAATCACTAACTCCTTAGCAGTGTCCCCAGTCCACCCATCAGTAATGCGGTATTTAGAGAGTCTATCTAGTTGATTAGCTAAGTAGCACTCAAAACTCAGCTGAAACCTATAACGCTTCCTTCTCATCCTTTCAGCGAACCAACCCTTAAACATGTCTCTTAAACAAACCCTCGAGTACCTGAAACTTTGAATTACGAACTGACCTGAACTGAATTATGAATTAAAGTTAGTGATAGCACTGTGCCGTTCATGTGGTTGATCACGTTAAAAACCAGACGAATCTGTTATATATGCACTATAATGAAGGCTTTTTATACTATGATGATACATGATGCCCATATATAACACAGATGAAAATGCAGAAGTACAGTAAGATTTTGTGTGTTTGTTTACTTGATGTCATATCAGCTTCAAAAGCTTTTGATGACAGGAAGAAGGTTATTCACAAGCACAAGGTTATATACACAAGGTTACGCACTCACATTGGGCCTGTTTAGCGTTGTCAATTAACCTACTGCATGTCTTTGGAGAAAGCCACAACACACGAAGTAAATCCACACATAGACATGAAAACTCCACATAGGCGGAGTCTGAGGTCAGAATCGAACTGAAGGCACTGGGGCTGTGAGGTGACCGCGCTAACCGTTGCGCCACCATGATGCAACAGAAGTACAGTAAGAAAAAAAACGTACACTACACTGACATATAGCTTATGCTTGTCTGTCTGTATGTCTAAGCACACTGTGGACTTACTGTAGACCAATGTTTCTCAATCCTGGTTCTGGCGCCCCACCGCTCTGCATGTTTTAGTGTTTTCCTGCTCCCAACACACCTGATCCAACTTCTCAGCTCATTAACAAGCCCATTATTCAGTTAAAGTGGGTGTGTTTAAACAGGAGAAGCACTAAATTGTGCAGAGCAGTGGGGCGCCAGGACCAGGATTAAGAAACACTGCTGTTGACAATTCAATGTTTGTTTTCTTAACTTATATGTTATATTTTATAACTTATTTTCATACATAATTTCCCCAGTTTTGTACAATGGTTACATTGCTGTTTTTCGCTGTAACAGTTTGTACCCTCACTGCGGCTTAAGGGACAAGAGGGAAACTGGGAAGAAGAAATTGCCATTGGACAAGAGCAAGACAAGGTGGTTACCAATCAGCTAGATTCACTAAAGGATTTCTACTCCACACTCAATGCATCTTACATTTACATTTACAGCATTTAGCAGACGCCCTTATCCAGAGCGACTTACAATTGATGCAATCTTACAATCCAAACAATTGTGGGTTAAGGGCCTTGCTCAAGGACCAAACAGTGGCAGCTTGGCAGAGGTGGTATTTGAACCCTGGACCTTTTGGTCCATTTTCTAGTACGTTAACCACTAGGCTACCACAGTCCATATTTTGAAATGAACCTTCACCCTTTGGAGCTACTATATGCTGTTTATAAGATTTTACTGTGACTGCATCTGATGGTGAGTTTGGGTTTAGTAAAAGTAAGCTACAAAAAACAAAAACAAAACTATTCACAATATATCATGTGTCAATAATGGCTGAACCTTTTGACCCAGAAGCTTCAAAGATCCTATATGTGACTGTTAAAAAGGAAGTCTGAAGTATGGCAGTCGGGAAAAGTAAATAGGAGGACGTCAACAGCTGGGACAGCAATAATATTTTATACTTGGTGGAAATATGGAAGACTGACTATATGTGTACTATTGCAATATTTGGGTATTGCTTTAGAATTATAGGTTGAGTGTGCATTGCCGCAGTGTATATTTTGGGGGTTTGTGTGGGTGCGTGCATTTAATATCTTTCTGTCCTGGGCTTGATCATTATGCATGACAGGCTTGCTCGTCTTTCATTTAGGAGTGAATTTTGTAGTTGAATTGCAGTAGGAATAATAGACTAATGACAAATCAGAGCTTAATGCAGCGTGTGAAGGTGGATGGCTTGTGAATTTAGGAATGTCATCTTTCATGTATAGTGAAACCTTAAACATTTAAAGTTTTGATATTTATTGGTAGGACTGGCTATAACCTCTTGTAAGTGTGTATAATATAATTTGATATTGCTTTGCAGTTCATACGTACAATAATGCTTGCATTGAATATTGCCTGGTTTGGACTGAGTTATAGTAGAATGCTATTATATTACATTGCTGGGTGATAAAGCTATGTTCTATAAGCTCTGTGATTTATGTATTGATTTATTTATTTAATGTGACAGCAACAATGGCTATGTTCGTGACATCAACAAGGTTACAACTGACCTCATCATACAGTCAACTTGGAACAATTTAGAGAGACCAGTCGACCTAATACATGTAACAGGAATGTCGATGGAAGGTACCCAGAGAACTAACACACACACACACACACACACACACACACACAAACATACACACACACACACACACACACACACACACACGAGATGCACACTCCACACTGACTGCAATCAGTATCACTGGTAGCTGTGATACTGAATACATGTGTTTTATTAGTAGTAATTATTGTTTGTAAAAATAGTACTAGTAACATTAATAATGCTGCATTGTTTTATTAATCACATTTTGTTTAGTTACGGTGCTTTGGATCACAATTCTAAGGCAGCAATAAGGCAGGCTAATGTAATGACTGCATGTACAGTTTCTTATAGAATAAAATGTACACCTATTCGATGTGGGTTTTACATTATTCAATATAATAATATTAAGGTAATATAGAGAGTTAAAATGCAAATTATTTCCGATGGCAGTGTTTGTCCTTCTCCGCAAACCCACTCATAATGATAAATATACAACACCAGAAACTCAGTACAAAGCCGGAATATTCACTCCATCTGTTAGTGAAGCATGCTTAGATGACTGTTCTCAAACAAGGGAATTAATTAAAAACAGCAACAATAACTTATGCAAATGATTCAAGTTACTGAAGCTGAAACCTTCTTTACAGAAGTGCCTGTCACATTTCACATTCACTGTACCACTCCTGGACCTCTTCTAATAATGGTGTGGCCAATCAAACTGATGAATTATCCTGGTCTTCATATCTAAATCCCTGCGACAAGCACAAAAAAGTTCATTCTTAATGCAGGGCATCTAGTGCTTACTACATTCACTAACCATAATTTGTAAAAAAGACCCTGAGAATCATGTTGTTTGAGGTGCAATCACCCTTAATAGGTCTGTTAGGCCATAAAGAGTCTAAAATCCTGGGATCCATGTTTGACCACAATAATACGGATTTATATGAAATAATCAATATGCATGCAGAATCATAAATGCCAACCCCCTTAACCTTAATGAAACGTATATGTCCTAGATGGAAAAATGCATGCATATCATGAGTAAAATATAATCCTACTTTCATTTATTATCCCTTCTCCAGAGTGACTTACATCTGATAAAACATTACCAAGCAATTGCTGGCTAAGGGCTTGCTCAAGGTGGGAGTGAACCTTAAACCTTCTCCGCCACAGTCCAATACCTTAATGGCTAAGTCACCACAGTCTAGAGTGACCAGATTTTCAGTACTGAAATACAGGACGCTGTGTTTACAGTACTGAAGTGTTGGCGTGGATGAGATACCAAGTCAGATCAAGGAAACATGACATTCTTCATTAAACAAAGCATAGCCACATTACCAGCTCTAATAATGTCTTTGTGCCAATTATTCTTGGATATGAGTGCTATATATAATTAATAATACATGCTACTTTTTCGTTTGAATATGTTGGTTTATATTGTTGCCACTTCTGTGCAAAATTAGCTCCATATGTCTGGCAGACCACTTCCAGTGCACCTTTTCTCAGAAATGTATATTCTTTTTAAAGCTGCTTGTTAAACGTACTCGTTCATTTAGCCATCTCAGCAGTACATCAGCCATAGCGAGTGAGGGCATTAAGTCATGTTGGTGAAGGGTGGCTGTTAACTGGCTGAATTATAGTCATTTACAAAATCAACAAATGTGCTTGGCCATTTTATGGTTAGGAGTGTACAGTAACTTGTGAAATAATCGTTCCTTTTGAATAAACACAGACGTTGCGGGTGATGATTCTCCTCTAATGTTCATTACAGTATAAATTTCTCATTTGATTTGACATATGGGACAATTATACACATTTTAAAAATAAGGACACTGGTACATGAACTGAAATATGGGATTGTCCCAAGAAAAATGGGACATCTGGCCACCCAACCAAAGTCCCACATTGCAAGATGTGAACTGAATGAAATGTAATGTTTATTACCTTCCATGCATAGTTTGTAGAGACACACTGAGACATGCATTCAAGTTTAAAATTTAAGCTTGCAATGTTTTTTGCTTGTGTATGTTTTCTGCTTGTGTATGTTTTCTGTAGTTTTGTTACATTGAACTCTAGTTCTGTGATTATCAATTGTCTTTAGTAATTTTTTGACATGGCAACAAGCAGAAAATACCTGGCAGTGGTAAATAATTATTAATCTGAACATGTGAGTCAAATCAGAGAGATTCAGAACAAAGTTTTTGTGAATGATTTATAGCTAAAATTACACTGAAATAATGTAAAAAAATGTATTTTTTAAAATGCTAACATTAACGTATAATGATGTATTGCAAGATGACTCCAACTGCTAAAACATGAATACAGCAAGGTGCTAACTAACAAACATCAGCTCTCCAGGGGAAGAGAGAATTAAAATTCCTAGTAAGAACACTTACTAATATAAATTCCTGGAAGTGAGACAGTATGATTATCAAGCAGATTTGTACGTTTAAAAAAATAAGAGGAGGTAAAGATTCATTTGGGAATTTCTATCAACGAAATACAGAATCTGCATTATTTTCCTGACAGCCACTAACTATTCTTCAGGTTAATCTTGCATGAAAATGCTGCCGGGGGCTGTTATGTATATACAATAAAGCAGAACCACCAATGAAGCCCAGTGAACTGTCAGTGATATTTATGTCTTCTGACTTGCTTTGATAGTAATTGTTTGTCTAGACGGCATTTCCTAAAGAGCTAGAATTACTGAATCGAAATATGGGCTCCCTGAGGGCAAGAGGTTTTTGCTTTATCACACAGCTTGTGTATGAAATGATTAAAGAACTTTCAGAGGGAATTTTAGCACAGGTAATAATAATGTGTCAGTGTGAATCTGAATGAATATGAATACACAGGCCGAATAGGAAGCAAGTAACATGCAGGATAAATTATATGGCGTCGTAAAGAGAGCTAACCTCAACACTTGACACAGTGGAAGCAGTGGTGCATCCGAGCATACTGGCAAAACTGTCAGTTATCATAAGAAACCCTCCCACCCACTCCATAAAACCACCACCAGGAACACCAGCTACTTTATGCCATAAAGGAGCATTTCAGCAGCTCCTCCCTACCTGCAGCAATTAAACTGTACAAACATGTACATTAAAAACCAAATCAATGACAATATATTCTTTAACACTAGCATTGTTGCAGAGCAGAGTACTGCCCCATTTTTTTCGTGTCTACAAACTAGGATGCATCATTTATAAATGTGTCGAATTTGCATATCTCCTACATGACTTACATGACATTTTCAGTTTAGGTACAGTGGTGTGAAAATGTTTTTGCCCACTTCCCTCTTTTGGAACATCAAAACAATTTAAATATTAGTCAAAGACAACACAAGTAAACACAAAATGCAGTTTTTAAATGAAGGTGTTTATTATTAAGAGAGAAAAAAATCCAAACCTACATGGCCCTGTGTGAAAAAGTGGTTGCCCCCTAAACCTAATAACTGGTTGGGCTACCCTTAGCAGCAACAACTGCAACCAAGATAACCTGCAATGAGTCTTTTACAGCATTATGGAGGAATTTTGGCCACTCATCTTTACAGAATTGTTGTAATTCAGCCACATTGGAGGGTTTTTGAGCATGAACGGCCTTTTTAAGGTCATGCCACAACATCTCAGTAGAATTCAGGTCAGGACTTTGACTAGGCCACTCCAAAGTCTTCATTTTTTTTTCTTCAGCCATTCAGAGGTGGACTTTGCTGGTGTGTTTTGGATCATTGTCCTGCTGCAGAACCCAAGTTTGTTTCAGCTTGAGGGTCATGTACAGATGACATTCTCCTTCAGGATTTTTTGGTACACAGCAGGATTCATAGTTTCAATTTATCACAGCAAAGTCTTGCAGGTCCTAAAGCAGCAAAACGCCCCACACCATCACACTACCAACCACCATATTTTTACAGCTGGTATAATGTTCATTTTCTGAAATGCTCTGTTACTTTTATGTCAGATGTAATGGGACACACACATGCCAAAGGGTTAACTTTTGTCTCGTCAGTTCACAGAATGTTTTCCCCAAAAGTCTTGGGGATCATCAAGATGTGTTCTGGAAAAATTGAGACACAAGCTTTAATGGCATTGAAACATTGACTTTAACTGAGGCAACTGAGGACTGCAGTTCGTTGGATGGTTGCTGTTGGGTCTTTTGTGACCTCTTGGATGAGTCGTCGCTGCGGCTCTTGGGGTATTTTTGGTCAAGCTCTCACTGTGGGTCGCTGGAGTCACCAAAGCTTTAGAAATGACTTTTAACCCTTTCCAGCAGATTGATAGATCTCCAATTACTTTTTCTTTCTCAATTGTTCCTGAATTTCTTGGGATCTCGGCATGATGTGTAGCTTTTAAGGATCCTTTTGGGTGTACTTCACTTTGTCAGGCGGTCCTATTTTTAAGTGATGTCCTGATTGAGAACCAATGTGGCACAATAATTAGGCCTGGGTGTGGCTAGAGACAGTGAACTCCAGGTGTGATAAACCATAGTTATGTTTTAACAAAAGGGGCAATAACTTTTTCACATAGGGCCATGTAGGTTTGGATTTTTTTTCTCCCTTAATAATAAACACCTTCATCTAAAAAAACTGCATCTTTGTGTTTACTTGTGTTGTCTTTATACAAACTAATATTTAAATGGTGTTCCGAAACACTTAAGTGTGACAAACAATGCAAAAAATAGGAAATCAGGAAGGGGGCAAACACTTTTTCACACACCACTGTATATGTGTAACAGACAATTTCCCAAGGGGAAAGAAAAGTTAGATAGGAGGAGGAAAAGGAAGAGAAAATGAAATGAAAGGAGTAGGTAGGTCGAGGTAATAGAGTCGGAAGCGCTTAGGGGGGACAGGATAGGAGGTAGAGACGGGAAAACCGAGGGGCGGATGAGGATATGCAAATGTAAGGAAGGTAAGGAAGTGCAAAATATCAATGGCATTGATTTGTAAGCCTTGTGAAATTGCATGTTTATGCAATCTGTTGTCTTGACACCATATATAGCATACTGGCACGTTGTATGGGATTCCTGTATCGTGACGGCATGACAAAATAGCCAAGATACCAGTGTTTCCCATATATTGATTTTAACTAATACCAACATTGGGGACTCACCACATATTGATTTTCCTTTTCTTTTGTTTTTGTACTATTCAAGATTTTGGGGGTAGAATCGTATTTCACGTAGACCTCCATTGCAGGCACATTGATTCCTCCTTACCACTCTATGTCTCTCACTCTGTCTGCCTGTCTGTCTCTCACACACACACACACAAACACACACACACCATTTATGAAATGAGAAAAACTGTCTTTTGTGGACAGCACAAACTATTTCCTGTTAACTGAGAATTGTGCAGAAAGAAAACTGAGAGAGTAAATGAGGCTACGACAAATGAGTGCATTTAACTCTGGTGTGCTGCGTCGCAAGGAACACAGTGGTTTGCTCTGCTTCAACATATCCATTCCCTCTCACATCCCCCAACAGCAGTGCATCAGCTCACTGCCACATATAAAAATGAATCCTCAATTAGAGATTAAGTTACAGTTTCTCATTCTGCGCAGAACCTGAGCAGTACCGCCTGTGGCTTTCGGTGCCACAATGCCAACCAAATTTTGCGCAGTATTCAGTCTTCTCACTTTGATGCTGCATGTTATTTAATAAAAAGTCCGGTTTAATAAAACATTTTATATAACAAAGTGGGCTGGTGCTGTTGTACTGCTTAATATCCTTGCCAACAATATGATTATGAACCACGGACGTATTTTAAAACAAATGTTGTCATAATGGACATTATAAGGTGCATCCCTGTACTTGCAAATAGTACAGAAGAATTTTTTTTATTCTGCAATTTGTTCAACATATTTTTTTAGCCTACTTTTATTAAACACTTATTGTGATGTCTGTATTGTATGTTCACTACTGGAATGCTAATTTCCCATCAAAAACTAATAAAGTGCTATCTTATCTTAACCAGTCATACCTATATTCAAATCCACACCACCGGAGTAAACAATGTGTTTTAAAGAAGCAATTCACTACCTGAGGTACTACTATAAAAATCAATACGTTTTACAGACAGTATTTCCAGTTTTTTTTTTTTTTTTAACTAGTATATCTTTTAGTAACAATTCTGGTAAAAATATAAAGGTTTGTACAAAAAGGATTACAACCGCATTTGTGTTTCTTGATTTTTATGTCAGGCTGTTTCATTCTATCTGCAGATGCAGTGCTCTGTATGTCTCTCTCAGTGACCCTTTCAGAACGTACAGTATAATGACCTCAGAGCCATCAGCATCATCAACCTCCTCTGGCACCTGTGACAGGAGGAAAAGTCAAGGTAATCGCAATTCACCAAGAAGATCTGCTGATATGCTGTGAGATACTGAAAAATCCTCATCTGATTCCTTTCCATTAAATAGATCTCCACTACCTTTCAGTAATCTAGGTCTAAAATTTCTCCGCTTGACAGTGCAGTACATCATTATAGTTACTAATATGAATCAAGAACTATCCTTATCTTGGTTGAGAACCTGTGATTGTTTCCCATCTCATAAAGGAACCAGTGACAGAGCACTAGAAGGTTATAAGAGGAGATGAATACTGACTAAATAAGTTATACAGAAAACTATTCTGTTATATCACAGCCTAATCATTTAGCAAATGCATCATTTTTAGGGTCTTACTGAGCACCAGAGTGAGGATGTTAGTGCACTTTATGCCAAGTAGAATGCATGCCATGTTAATTCTATAAAGCCCTTACAGTACATAGCAAGAATATACAAGGAATAAGCAGTCACTTGGGCTTTAGTCCAGTATTTGTGGATTTCTCATGAATTGCTTGTAAAGCAAAATATGGACATTAACATTAGTGTTTAAAACTTTGATCTATCAAAAGCAAGTTGGTTAGGGGAGAGTTGGGAGTTGGAAAGAAAGAAGCAAAACCGGTGATGTCAATAGTTCATTGTAAATGTAATTTGGTACAAAAGCAGTATCCAAGAAAGTCTCCAAGAGTCTTTGAGGAGCAAAGATGGGCAGGTGATCTCCAGTTTGTCAACAAATTGAGAAATTTATTGAAACGTTTAAAAACAAAGTTCCTCAAATAAATATTGGAAGGGATTTAAATATTTCTCCTTCTATGGTGCATGATATCATTAAACAAGTGTGTAAATAGCAAGGTCACAAGCCTAAACTGAAGACCCATGATATCTAATCCCTCAGACAGCACTGTATCAAGAACCGTCATTCATCAATAGCTGACATAACCACAAGGGCATAGGTTTACTTTGGCAAACCTTTATCGAACACTACAATATGCAGTTATGTTCACAAATGCCACAAACTCAAATATGTAAACCTTATGTGAACCATGTCCAGAAGCAGCGTAGACTTCTCTGGGCTCTGAGGCATCTGGGATGGACCATCACATAGTGGAAATGTTTCAGACAAATGAGCATTCCAGATCTTTTTTGGAAGCTCCAGACCAAAGACAAAAGGTACCATTCAGACTGTTATCAGCAACAAGTCCAAAAGCCAGTTTCTGTCATGGTAGTGTCAGTGCCCTTGGCAAACGTAATTTACCGTATTTTCCGGACCATAAAGCGCACCAGGTTATAAGACGCATGAAATGAAACAAAACTCTTAAGTTCCATCGGAAGCTCAGTTTGGTCTTTACCTGGCGCAGGGCGTCTTCTTGCTTCCTCCACTTCCGTATCATTGATTCGTAATGTTGAATTCTCTCGCAGCTGCTCTATGTCCATGTTGTACTGCGTGACTGATAGCGTTGTGTTTGAAATCCGCTTCAAAAATAAATAATGAATGCACGTACCCTAATGGTTGTGAAGCACATACCATATTACTCAGCGATGTTTCCTGACTACGGTGGCCGTGAGCTTCGTAACTTACCAAGACCGTGCTAAAACATTTTGACAGATTTATGAGCGCCGTGTACCATCTACAATCGGTTCTAGGTCAGAAGGCTCAACCAGAATTAATTCATACATTAGACGCACCGCATTTAAAGGCGCACTGTCGATTTTTGAGAAAATTAAAGGATTTTAAGTGCGCCTTATGGTCTGAAAAATACGGTACACCTCTGTCATGGCAGCATTAACCCAGAAAAGAACACTGAGATTTTAGAACAACATATGCTCCTTTAAATATGACAACTTTTCCAAGGATGTCCATGCATTGCACATATTACAAAGAGAGTTTGAAGCAATCTCTGCTTGAAAAGACTTTGGGCTTTCCCAGTCCTTTCTTTCTGACAACAACATCTGCCCATTTACATTAGGACTCACAATATACCATATTATAGATTTATACCTGTAGATATATGTAATTTCTGGTTCAATTAAGATAATGGTTTCAGGCTCATGATGAGCCTGAGGGTATTTTCTGACCAACAATTTGTTGTTAAGACCATTAAAGAATACATAAAGCCAGTCTTGGTATCAGTTTTCCTGTATTCAAAAACAACACATAAATCCAAGTGGCATATATTTTAAATAAAGACACTACAAACACAATTTTCAAGCAAACTTAAAATGGCAACTAAAGACTCATCTCTTCACTCAGCACTTAAGTGGACGCTAAAAAAAAAAAAGTGCATGGAAAAAGAAATAGTAATAACAACTTTGCTTGTGTGTCTTGATGATTTACCCATATTAGATCCTAGCAGGTTCTGGTTGGATTGTGTTCTTTGGCTATTCCTTATTTGCACTAGCACGAGGTTTTGTCTACTAAGAAGAGTACAAAGTAAGTTTCTCTGGAAAAGGAAATGTGTTAAATGATGTAAATGTAAAATCTTTCCCAAAATAGATTGTTATGCTTCAAAATAAAAAAAGAACAGATAAACTATTCAGTTTGGAGTTGAGCGTTTCTCTGATCACAACTGGCACTGTGACTGGTCATGTGAGTTGCTGTGGCTTTCCTATAACCTTGAACTGTCTATTTTCCACTGACATCTCTTATCAACAAAGTATTTTTGCACATGAAACTACTGCACACTGTATGTATTTATTATATTTATTAGTTTTTATTATTAATATTATTGTTTTGCACCATTCTGTGTAGACTGTGGTGCCATTACTAAACAACAAAGCATTTGGACACTTAAATCTGATCATTTACATTTATAGCATTTAGACTTACAATTAATACAATCTTACAATCCAAGCAATTGTGGATTAAGGGCCTTGCTCAAGGACCCAACTGTGGCAGCTTGGCAGAGGTGGGATTTGAATCCTGAACCTTCTGGTCCATAGTCCAGCACCTTACCCGCTAGGCTACCACAGTCCAGGTTATTCATAATGTTATGAACTAAACACGTGGAGTAAAAAATAAGTGGAAAGTAAGTCTGGTGAAAATGTATAACATCTATGTTTGCAGAAGGCCATCATATTAGCAAATGCAGCAAAACACTAAATATCCCTTCCACAGTTAGAAAAAGATGAAGGTCAAACACGAAGGACTTGTGAATGAAAACAGATCAGGAAACCAAGACAGATGACTGCACAGAATAATCTGAGTAAAAAAATCAAAACAAATCAAACAAACAACAACAAAAAAAGAAACAGGTGAGAAACAGCAGCAAAGATTGCTTCAGACATTAATGAGACTTACCAGACAAAACTTACAGTGGTGCTTGAAAGTTTGTGAACCCTTTAGAATTTTCTATATTTCTGCATAAATACAGTATGACCTAAAACATCATCAAAAGTAGATAAAAAGAACTCAGTTAAACAAATCATAAAATATTATGCTTGGTCATTTTTTTATTTGAGAAAAATGTTCCAATATTACATTTTAGTGAGTGGCAAAAGTATGTGAACCTTTGCTTTCAGTATCTGGTGTGACCCCCCTGTGCAGCAAAATAACTGCAACTAAACGTTTCCTGTAACTGTTGATCAGTCCTGCACACCGGCTTCAACTCTGGGATATTGGTGAGTTTCCTCTCATTAACTGTGTGCTTCAGGTCCTTCCACATGAATTAAGGTCAGAACTTTGACTTGGTCATTCCAAACCATTAACTTTATTCTTCATTAACCATTCTTTGGTAGAATGAATTGTGTGCTTAGGGTCATTGTCTTCCTGCATGACTCACCTTCTCTTGAGTTTCAGTTCATGGACAAATGTCCTGACATTTTCCTTTAGAATTCTATGATATAATTCAGAATCCATTGTTCCATCAATGATGGCAAGCTGTCCTGGCCCAGATGCAGCAAAACAGGCCCAAACCATGATACTATCACCTCCATGTTTCACAGATGGGATAAGGTTCTTATGTTGGGATGCAGTGTTTTCCTTTCTCCAAACATAACACTTTTTTTTAAATAAAAAAGTTCTATTTTGGTCTTATCTGTCCACAAAACATTTTTCTATTAGCCTCCTGGCTTGTCCACGTGATCTTTAGCAAACTGCAGATGAGCAGCAATGTTCTTTTTGGACAGCAGTGGCTTTCTCCTTGCAACCCTGCCATGCACACCATTGTTGTTCAGTGTTTTTCTGATGGTGGACTCTTGAACATTAACATTAGCCAATGTCAGAGAGGCCTTCAGTTGCTTAAAAGTTACCCTGGGGTCCTTTGTAACCTCGCCAATTATTACATGGCTTGCTCTTGGAGTGATCTTTGTTGGTCGACCACTCCTGGGGAGGGTAAAAATGGTCTTGAATTTCTTCCGTTTGTACACAATCTGTCTGACTGTGGATTGGTCCAAACTCTTTAGAGATTTTTTTCCATGCTATGATACACTTCCACAAAAATGTGTTGTGAAGAGCAGACTTTGATAGATCCCTGTTCTTTAAATAAAACAGGGTGCCCACTCACACCTGATTGTCATCCCACTGATTGAGAACACCTGACTCTAATTTCACTTTCAAATTAACTGCTAATCTTAGAGGTTCACATACTTTTGTCACTCACTAATATGTATTATTGGATAATTTTCCTCAATAAATAAATGACCAAGTATACTATTTTTGTCTCATTTGTTTAACTGGGTTCTCTTTATCTACTTTTAGGACTTGTGTGAAAATCTGATGATGTTTTAGGCAGGTCATATTTATGCAAACATTTTAAAGGGTTCACAAACTTACAAGCACCACTGTATTTATTCAGAATTACCAGTACACAAACTATTCAAAACACGATCAACTGGCATGGATACAGAGGGAGAGTAATGGGTGGAAACAATTCATCAGCTTGAAGAATGCAAGGAAACCTTTATTTTCAAGGTACTTTCGCCCCAGAGAACTGCTGCTTGGTGAATATCTTCTCTTTTTCTGACAACTCTAAGTAAACTCTAGAGATGTCTATGGGTGAAAATCCCAGCAGCTCAGCAGTTTCTGAAATACTGAGAGGAGCCTGTCTAGCACCAACAATCATGCCACTTTCAAAGTCACTTATTCAGGAATTCATGTGTTTCATTCAGTCCCACTGCCACAGGTGTATAAAATTAAGCACCAAGCCATGCAGTCTGCCTTTACAAACATTTGTGAAAGAATGGGTTGTTACAAAGAGCTTACAAATTGAGTATGGTACTGAAATAGGATGCCACCATTGCAAGAAGTCAGTTTGTGAAATTTCTTCCCTCCTAGATATTCCATGATCAAAAGTGAGTGGTATTATTGAAAAGCAAAGGTGTTTTGGAAACCACAGCAACTTACGTAAAGTTCCAATCTCCTCTGGCCTTACCATCAGCACAAATACCGTGTGCTCAATGCAAGGCTCCCCATGGTTGAGCAGCTACATGCAAGCCTCACATCACCCAAGCCTAATTCCATGTATCACATGAAGTGGTGTAAAGCATGCCACCACTGTGCTCTGGAGCAGTGGAAATGTGTTCTGTGGAATGATAAATCACACTTCTCTATCTGACTGTCTGATTTACAAGTCCAGGCTTGGCAAATATCAGGAGAGAATTACCTGTCTGACTGCATTGTGGTTGTTGACCTAGGGAGTAGGTCAGTTAGTTCCAGTGAAAGGAAAGCTTAATGCTTTAGCATACCAAGATATTTCTGACTGTATGCTACCAACTTTGTGTACAAACAAGGTCAATAAAGGCATGGTTAGGTGAGTTTGGTGTTGAAGAACTTAAGAACACACAGAGCCCTGACCTCAACCCTATCGAACACGTTTGGGATAAACTAGAACAGAGATTGCAAGCCAGACCCTCTTGTCTAACATCAGTGTCTGACCTCTCAAATGCTCTTCTGAATGAATGGGCATAAATTCCCACAGACATGCTTCAAAATCTTGTAGAAAGCCTTCTCTTACCAGTCTGGCAACCCAGACTGATCCGCGGTTGCACACAGGACGCCGTTTCGTAGCTGCTAGCAGCTTATTTACCTTTGATATATTTTAATTCCCGATCGCATCTGTATCATATATAATCGTATATACACATTGCATTGGACCATCAGCTGCAGCTGAACCAGATCTTCACTCGGCACCCCACAACACCACCCGAAGCTAAGTACCTTTAATTTATTAATTGTATTAACATGGCTTCTGCTGTGCTTGTTCCCTGTGCCGAGTGTGGCATGTTTAGCTATTCTTCCTCCGTCATTAGTGTAAATTTTACTTGTGATAGGTGTAGGCTTGTAGCCAGTCTGACGGAGAAGATTGTAGTTTTAGAGGCGCGCATCCAGACATTAGAGAAGGCTAGCTCAGCTCCTAGCTTAGCAGAAATCTGGATGGCAAAGGCGAAGTTAGAGCCCCGGCAAAGTCCTCGCAGCAGGGCAAGTGGGTGACGGTTCGGCGACGTAGTCGTAAGGCTAGTCCACGAGAGCACCACTCTTTACCTGTTCACGTGTCCAACAGGTTTGCCCTCCTCAGTGATGCACCCACTGAGCAGCCTGTTGAAAGAGCTCTGGTCAAAGTTGACTCTATGTTATGTCACGTGAAACTTGCTACCCCTTTACTGACACCAGCAGCTAGAGTTCTCTGTATCCCCGGAGTCAGAATGCCGGACATTGTAACGAGTCTTAGTGAACTCGAGAGCCGCAGATTCTCTAGGATAGTTATTCATGTAGGGGCTAATGATATACGCCTTCGTCAGTCAGAAGTTACTAAGGCTAATTTTGTAGAGGTGGTTAGCGTGACGAAGGCGATGTCCAATGCCGTAGTGTGCTCTGGCCCCATCCCAATGCAGCAGGTTATGGTCGCTGAACTGCTGGCTGTCCAAGTGGTGCTCTGAAAACAATGTGGGCTATATAGACAACTGGACACCTTTGAGGGTAAACCTGGTCTTTTAGGATGGGTGCTGCTCTCATCTCCTGCAACATTGCCCATAGTCTTATGGCCCGATTGGTTAGGGGCTGACTATCCAGAGCAGGGGTCAGGCAGCAGACAGACCGGCTTAACCAACTGTCTGCTGGTAGCCATGCACCGTCACCCAGAACCCACATTATTGAAACTGTGTCTGTTACCCGCATCTGCCCTAAACGTAAATGCTCTCAGAAAGGAAAAAGTCGTGGAGTAGGTCATGGTGCTCTAAGCCTTGCAGTTTTCAGAGCAGGGACAGAACATTCTGTACAAAATAACGTCGCTTGCAACAGAGTCATGTAATTATCGTGAACTGTTAATACTGATTATATCCTTCATTTGTTTTAATAACCTCATTAGTATGAACACAGATAGCTGCCAAAGAAATAACAACCTAAGACTAAAGCTAGGACTACTTAACATTAGATCACTTACAGACAAAGCAGTGATTGTAAATGAAATGATCACTGATAAACGCTTACACGCTCTCTGTCTCACTGAAACTTGGATTAGACCTGATGAATATTTAGCCTTAAATGAAGCCTCACCTCCTGGATACAGTCATGCTAATTGCCCTCGTCCTAATGGTCGGGGGGGAGGCATAGTCACAATTTTTGACAAAGAGTTAGGTGTTACAGCTAAATCCCATTACAAGGCTAATTCTTTTGAAATACTGATTCTTAATGTGACTGATCCATCGTTATGGAAGTCAAAACCACACTCTTTTCAGCTTATCACTATTTACCGCACGCCTGGTCCCTATTCAGAATTTCTTCAGGAATTTGCTAACTTTCTTTCCTGCTTACTACTGTCAACAGATAAGGCTTTAATTGTAGGTGATTTCAATATTCACTTTGACAATGAGCAGGATCCACTTATAATTGCTTTCGAGTCCATCTTAGAATCCATGGGTATCACTCAGAATGTGATGGGACCAACCCACCGCTGTAATCATACTTTAGATCTAATATTAACATTTGATATCAAAATAGATAACCTTGATGTTTTCCCCCAAAGTGATTCGATTTCAGATCACTATCTTTTAGTATTTGAGCTATCTCTAATAAATAAAATCCTTCTGCCTCGTTATCACACTAAGCACACTATCACATCTGCTACTCCAGCTGCGTTTATTAAAAACCTACCAGACTTAAAATTTAATACACCTATGGAGATAAATCATCTTGTGTAAATGAGCAATTAGAATGTGTGCTTCGCTCAACCCTGGACATGACTGCCCCTGCTAGGGTCAAACGTATTAGGGAAAAAAGGCTAGCACCATGGTATAATGACCACACCCCTACCTTAAAGCAAAGAACATGGCATTTAGAGCACAAGTGGAGACATAGTAAATGGAGGTGTTTAAGATTGCTTGGAGGGACAGCATGGCCGAGTATAAGCATGCCCTCACTAAAGCTAAAGCTGCATACTTCTCTTCAATCATAGAGAAAAATAAGAATAATCCAAGATTTCTCTTTAATACAGTCTCCAAATTAACAACAAACCTCACAGAAAGTGACTCCCATTCTGTGTAATTTTAACAGTAACGATTTCATGACTTTCTTTAATGATAAGATAGAAAACATTAGGCATAAAACTCAATGCTCATCACATCACCAAACTGTTCAGCAAACTTCCAGATGCAGCACTAGTGAAGACATCTGTTTAATGAGCTGTAAATCAAGATTAGAATCTTTTACCCCAATTACTAATACTGAACTATCCGCACTGATCAGTTTGTCTAAGTTATCAACATGTTTATTAGATCCAATTCCTACATGTCTACTCAAACAAGCATTACCTAGTGTTATACAGCCAGTGTTAGTTATTTTAAATTCATCCCTTACCTTTGGTTATGTGCCCAAATCCTTTAAGTCTGCCGTTATCAAACCACTGATTAAAAAAGTCAATCTTGACCCTTGTGTGATATCTAATTATAGACCAATTTCAAATCTACCGTTTCTGTCCAAAATCTTAGAAAAAGCCGTCTATCAGCAGCTCTGCAGTTACCTCCAAAGGAATGAAATTTATGAAACATTTCAGTCTGGCTTCAGGCCCCATCATAGTACTGAAACATCATTTATTAGGGTACTAAAGGACTTATTAATGTCCTCAGATAAGGGGTGTGTTTCTTTTCTTGTTCTGTTAGATTTAAGTGCAGCATTTGACACTATAGATCATGACGTAGGTATTAAGGGATCAGCACTTTCTTGGTTTAAATCCTACTTAACCGACCGGTACCAGTTTGTTCATATAAATAATCTAAGCTCTATAAAGCTCTATAAATCGTCTAAGCTCTCAAAAGTGAAGTATGGCGTGCCTCAGGGGTCAGTGCTTGGCCTGCTTTTATTCTCTTTGTACATGCTGCCACTAGGCTCAGTTATTCGTAAACATGGCATTAGTTTCCATTGCTATGCAGATGATACACAGCTGTACATATCAGCCAAACTAATGACAGCCTTACAATCAACAAAATTGAGGACTGTGTAAAGGAAATAAAAGATTGGATGTTATTTAATTTTCTCTTACTTAACTCAGATAAAACTGAGGTTCTATTAGTGGGACCCAAGGCTGTGAGAGACAGGTTGGCTACATCTATCCTAAATCTAGATTGCTGTCCAGTACTGCCCAGTCCGTCTGTAAAAAACTTAGGGGTCACATTGGATTCAGATCTCTCCTTTGATGCGCACATTAGCAGCAGCACTCGAATTGTTTTCTTTCAATTACGTAATATCGCTAAACTTAGAATTATCTTCTCTTTTAATGATGCAGAAAAACTTGTTCATGCGTTTAATAACATCAAGGTTGGATTACTGTAATGCCTTACTTACTAGATGCTCTAGTAAATCTATAAATAAACTTCAGTTAGTTCAGAATGCAGCTGCCCGAGTGCTAACTCGAACTAGAAAATTTGAATCATATCACCCTGTTTCTAAATCAATCACTGCATCACTCACTCTGGCACTGGTTTCCAGTCAAATTCCTCATGATTACAAAATAAACTTCTTATAACTATAAAGCTCTACATGGCCTGGCCCCACATTATCTGAGTGACCTCATTTGAGTTTTAGCAATCCAACTCGTCGAACTTCGTTTCGCAGGGTGCAGGCACTTGCTTTTAAGTTACTAGAATTAACAAGTCACAAGCAGGGGGAGGCTTTCCTCATACATGGCCCCCCACTATTGATAACTTCCCTTTCGTTCGAGTTCAGACACCCCCAAAGTTTTAAAGTCTTAGCTAAAGACATACTTCTTTACGCAGGCTTTTGAAGACTAGATTTAGACCAGGTTGCAGTTTGCTTGGGTTGCCTGATGCCTGAGTCTGAGGTCATGTCTGGCCCTGCCTGCCTTGTCCGCTTGCCCCCGGGAGTGTTCGGGTGGGCGGGTCATGGCTGAAACTAGGCTTTGGGTCCTCGTGATCTTGAACTCATGCACCTTGCCTTAGAATGGGCAGAGCTGGGGGTTCATAGTCAAAGAGTCCTTAATATAATGGTGATCATAGACGTTGGGTTGCTGTCCTTCTCCGCTCGTGGGTTTGCCAATGTCTCTGGATCCCTCTTGGCTGTGTTTCCTTCCAGTTCTCCTCTTTTCTATCTAAGCTTTTCTAGCTATGCTTATGCTGCTTATAATCTATGCTGGGCCGGGGTTTTTCATCTAACACTGGCATCAGTGATTGACTGGCATCAGTGATTGTTATAAACACTGTGCTCTTTTATCAATAACTAAATACATTTTCTGTTTTCTCTCCGAGCTGTTTTCCGGCAGTTCCGGCCCCACACATGATGTTCAATCTGATGGAGCTCCCTGTGCATAATTCACATTTTAATTTCGACCATGACTCCATGACTTTAGTTTCGTCATTAGATTTCTCTCATAACACCCGGCCACTTAAAGTGTCGATGGGTTGCATTACTACTAACTTCAACATTCTATTCGAATTTGACTCAATGACTGACGTACTCCACACAGAGACTACTCCTTCCATGACTTTTAGTTCGCTCTTAGATTTATATCCATCTACCCGCCCATGAGGTTGGGTCCCTTTTTGAGGTCTTGGTCCTCCCAGGTTCTTTCCTAGAACTAGGGATTTTTCTTGCCACTGTCGCCCTAGGCTTGCTCAATTTGGGATTGGACGTAGTTATTAGGAGATAATCTAAACTTGTAAAGTTGCTTTGAGACAATGCTCCATTGTAAAAAGCGCTATATAAATAAATCTGACTTGACTTGACTTGACTTCTCAGAAGAGTGGAAGCTGTTATAGATGCAAGGCAGGGGGCAATTCTATGGTAATGCCTCTGGATTTAAAATGGGAAGTCAAAAAAGCTCCTGCAGGTGTAATGCCTAGGTGTCCCATTACTTTTGTCCATACAGTGTGTGTACACACACACACACACACTCACCTGCCACTTTATTAGGTATACCTGTTCAACTGCATGGCAACCAAAAAAAAGTTGGCGGTCAGTAAGGTGACAGGAAGACTACTATAGTAACTCAAATAACCAGTCCTTATAGCAGTTGTGATCAGAAAAATGCCACTAAAACCCAAATGCATTACTTTATTGCAACAAACCAGTTTTCAGTAACAGTGGAGCAGGGGAGTGAGTAGTGTAAACAATAACTAGTGTTTCAGTTTAGTTAACTAAATGGAAAGGTTAGCACTAGTTTGTTTAATTCAAGAGTCACTGGTATTGACTGTTATATATCACTTTAGACAACATCCAATCAAAAAAATAAAAAATAAAATAAATAAATAATATAAAATAAGAGGTAGGAGGAAGTATGTTTGAATCTCCCCCAGTATTTTACTGAAAAATCAATCAAATGGTTATCACTTGATCAGCCAACACAGGTTTAGTCTAATTTGCTATGTAAATGCTCACTTTATCCAGCTTAGTACGCCTATGCATGACAGTTAATACCATAAGTACTAGTAATAATACAGCTAATTTCTAAAACAAACTTCAAGCTTTTTAATACTTATGAAGGCCTGCATCAAAATAACAAGGCTTTTTCTCAGCCATTAAAACCTGCCTGACAGCCAGTTTCTCCAGCCAAGTCCTGGCTGCAATTTAAACTCGGTGTGCTAAACGGCACAGGCAGATTGATGGCCACCCCTGGATAACGTACTCTCCTCAAGTTGCCTCAATTAAGCTGTAAGCTCAGAAACACCCAGTCATCAAATCCTAGGCCAGAGCAGCATTGACATGCTTTATAACGATGTCATTATCTGTCTGTATAAGTGCTCTTTCAAGTAATCACTATAAATGGTCCTAAAGGTGCTACAACTGTCAATTATGTGCATACTAGCAAATCAAACGGATCATAGCCAAAACGAAAACTGTCATCAAATTGGAAACACTATACAATCATGAACTCTAGATAACACTTTATGACTCACCTGCTATCGAAGTGCTACAAAAACATTAAAGACTAAACGTGAAACCTTGCAAGCCTTTCCAAACTGACTATTTAAAAATAAAAACGGACCAGACAAGTTTCAAAGAGGATAATACTGTGGAAGAAAAGCCTGTCGATCAGAGAAGAGAGCGGCTTATGAAGGGTTCTTATCTGGCTAAGAATAAGCCAAGCTTCAGTGCCACATGGTGCATTGGCACTTTTTCTCGCTTTCATCCATCCTGCGAAAGCAGAGTGGGGTTCAAAGGAATTACCAAGGATCTGCGGCATTAAGGGATGCTGCACGAAATGTCATTAGCACACAAGTCATTGTGCTTTGTGGAGAAGACAGTATGGTGTAGTATGGTAATACAATATCAGTGTGTCAGTACGGTCTGATAAAATTTAATGAACATTAATGTTAAACAGACCTTATTATGAAACCCACTGATAAAAATATATATATTACAAAAACACAATGCTGATCTGATTGATTAAATCCTATACTTTTACAACATAATGAATTTACAATACTGTAAACCCCTCCCTTTATACTGTATTCATCCTAAGCAATAAAAGCAGATTTATCTTCTAATTTTGTCTTGTGGGTACGTAATGTGGTGGCTTAAGGGCATGGCTGTTTAGCAGTTGATAAGAAACGGTAACAGCCAGATGGCATTGGCGGGAAGGGAAGAAAGCATGGAATTAAGGAAGGAAGTAATTGTACAGATGAAAGAAGTAAGGATTTGAAGAATGGAGAAGGGAAGGATTTGTTTGTTTATTGATTTATTTCACATCGCTATCAGCATCAGTGGCCATGTTCAGTGACATACACAAGGTTACATCTACACACAAGGTCACTTCAAGACAATTAACATGTATATACACTCAAGTCAATTTAGTGTAATCAATTAACCTAACATGCATGTCTTTGGACTGTGGGAGGAAACCGGATTACTTGGAGTAAACCCACGCAGACATGGGGAGGACATGCAGACTCCACACAGAAAGGACCCAGGCCGCTACACCCTGGGATTGAACCCAGGACCTTCTTGCTGTGAGGCGGCGATAGGAAGGAAGGAAGGAAGGAAGGAAGGTGGGATGAAGTTAAAAATGCAAGGAGAGTTTGTGGAAGGAACAAAGGCAAAGTTAAGGCGCATTTTTATGAAGAAGGGAGTAAAGAAAGATGAAGGAATGAAGTCAGAAGGAAAAAAGGCAGGAGGATAATGTGAATACAAGCATAAAATAAGCAAAACACAGAGATGACGATATAGAAATGCTTAGGAGATGAATGAAGACATGAGGAAGAACTACAGTATAATTAGGTTCACGTGGGAATATTGCAATCAACCCCTTCAGAAGATAAAGGTAGTAGGAGTGTTTGTTTACATTTTGTGAATATAAAATATGATTTTGAAAATAATCTTTCAATACACGTTTTTGGACAATAAATACATGTCCAAGCTCTAGTGCAAATCTAAAAATACAATCAAAGCAGCCCTGGCAAAATATGTCAAGGTGAATCAAGCATATTTGGAGTAAGGGCAACATTGCACACATTTCATTACATGAACTCTTCAAGTGCCTGTAAAGGCTATTGTGTGAGCTGTGTGGTATATTAAGCTCTGAAGGTCATATTTAGACCATCTAGTCTGATGTACTTTGAGTTGCTTAGCCGCTTTAAATGCACACTTGTTTGGGTTGAACCACTTTATACTGAGCCATTTACACTCTACATTAAAAATAGTGTCATTTTGAAACGGTCTTATTTTTATCTTTAATGAATCCAATAAACATTTTTTATCTCAGTAGGTAAGTGATGACACAACTTGATTTGAAAAAATCCTGCTTCAGGCTTAAAAGTGCACTCATTTTTTTTCAAGTAGAAATGCCTCAGCAATTTTCCTTTACTTCCCTCTTGAGTAAATTACACCCTGCTAATAATGCTAATTAGTCTTCCTAATGTGTTCTGCCTCAAACACTTCCTCCAGAGAAAATGTGTGGAAGTGTGTGAGTTTGTGTGGGGCAGAGAGTGGTCAGTGGTTTGGCTCAGAAGTGGAAACTACTTAATGTATGCAGTGGTGCTTGAAAGTTTGTGAACCCTTTAGAATTGTCCATACTTGTGCATAAATATTACCTAAAACATCTTCAGATATTCACACAAGTCCTGAAACTAGATAAAGAAGCCAATTGAATAAATAAGATAAAAATATTGTTCTTGGTCATTTATTTAACCTGACATGCAGCTATAACTATATATAGCTGCAACTAAATGTTTCCGTAACTATTAATGACTCCTGCACATTAGCTTGGAAGAATGTTTTGACCATACATTCTTGGTATGACTTCAACGACGTTTCTGTTGGATTAAGATCAATACCTTGACTTGATCGTTTCAAAATGTTAAATTTAGTCTTCTTTAATCATTTATGGGTAGGACAATTTGTGTGCTAAGGGTCATTATCATGTTGCATGACCCACTTTCTCTTGAGATTCAGTTAATGGACAGAAGTGCTGACATTTTTTGTCAACAGTTGCATTCTCCTTGCAACCCTTCCATGCACACCATTGTTCTTCATGATGAATGATGACTCATCATGATGACTCATGGACATTCATACTTGACAATGTGAGAGAGCCATTTAGTTTGGACGTCACAGATTATCACATGCCTTGCTCTAGGAGTGATCCTTGTTGGTCGACCAAGTAAAAATGGTCTTGAAATTCCCCAATTTGCACAAAATCTGTCTGACTGTGGATTGAGTCCAAACTCTTTAGAGATGGTTTTGTAAGCTTTTCTATCCTGATGAGCTCTTTTTCTGAAGTCCTTGAAAACTTTTTTGTGTTTGTACCCTGATATGTTACAGTTTGCCTATAAGAAAAACTGCCAAATCGTATTAAACAAAAATAAAAAAGGCATTTTTAGGAACCAGTCACAGTTAGATCCAGATGGAAATGGTGAACCAGAAATATAACTAAATAATAATAATAATATATCCTTTTCTTAAAACACAAAAGGTTGCCCACTCATGCCTGATTATAATTCAACTGATTAAAAATAACGGGAACCTAATTTCACCTTAAAAATAACTGCTATTTCTGGAGGTTCACATAATTTTTCCACTCACAGATATGTAATATTGCATCATTTTTCTCAATAAAGAAATCACTAATTCATTCATTCATTTTCTTATCTCCATAATCCTGCTTTATTTAACTGGGTTGCCTTTATCTCTAGAGTCTATCTACTTTGAATCTCTAGGACTTGTGTAAGAATCTGATAATGTTTTGGATCATTTTAAAGGGTTCACATACTTTCAAGGACAACTGTATGCATGTACTTATTTTCTAATTTATTTCTCTCTGATCCCTGTTCTCCTTTATTTTTCTTCTTTTACTATGCAGTGTACTTTGATATCCAACATGATATCACTTAGATTTACAAAATTGTCAGGTGAACTTCAGCAATAAAGGGATGTGAACTCAGTGTTCTTGTCAACTTGCACACTGCCATTATAATTCCCAAAATATAATTAAATTCTTCCTCCATTATTTATCCTTTTCCCAACCCTTATTATCTTTCCTAGCTTTCACCTCCTGGCTCTGCTTATACACTACTTGTCACAAGTTTTGTATTTTTTCAGTGCTACTGACTTTCCAGTGAATTACCAGGAATTGTACAGATGTAAGAAATAAGCAAAAAGAGGTTAAAAATGTTTAGGTTACCCAAAATGGAAGAATAATGTAAATTTCAGAATTGTTACCATCAAATCCCTTGTCTGTATAGGAGGAGTGGAACAGACTGTGCTACCACAGCCACTTTAACAGTACTTGTGGTATATTGATATCGTTATGACAAGAAAAAGGAACTCTGAACCAACAAGACTACCACAGAATTTTGAAGTGCCACACAGTACCCTCTTGTCTACCCTTACCCCTCAGCAAGACAATAATACTCCGTACTTTGTCAGAGCTACCCATAAGATGTTACCTATGAGACACTATGCTTCAAATCATGGAATGGCCAGGACAGTTTCCTGACTTAAACCTCATCACGTTAGGCAGTGGTGAACCAGACAGAAGGATCTAAGCACAGCAATGATCTTAGAAGAACTGCAAAAATGCATAAAGGTAGTATACATCAGTCCACAGCTGTCTACAAACTGAAGAACTCTAATACTGGTCTCCCTAGGAGTGGGTATCTGATCAGGAAGAGCATAAGTTGAAGTGCTGAATGAAACACTTAACAAAATGGTTTTCATGGAAGGACTTTGAGGTGGAAAAACCTCCCTTTCAAACATATACTGTAGGTCTTAAATTTGCAGAAAAACACAAGGCTACATAAGGTTTCAAGGACAATCATCTGATGACAACAGAACTAATGTGCAGTACAACACTTGTACAACATTATATGTTTTGAGAAGAAAAGTCGTGGTGCACCCAGCCATTCCAGCTGTGACACATGGTGGGGGTAGAAACATGATTTGAAACTACCTTGCTCTCTGTTATGCCCTGGACAACCTGTAGTCATTAAACACTAGAAGCGTCAACTGCCGGTCATTTGACCGCAGTGATTAAAAAAAATTGGTCAAATTCCAGGACCCTCCTTTCTTGATTTTTCCTAGGTGTGTGTGTTTTATCGCCTGTGACCCTTACCTAAAAACAATACATTTAAAATTATATTAAGAAATTATAAAGAATGGGGCTGTTTTCCACCCGCAGACTGCACATGATTAATCAAGATGATAAAAAATGTAGAAAAAATTGCTCCCTCCCCTAATCCCATTTTGGTTTATTGATACATTTCTTTACTAAATATATTCCTCCCTCCCTCTGTGCCTTATAGATGGTGTTAAAGCTTCATCAAAAATCTGCATGACTTTTTATTTTTATTATTATTTTTTTATTAGCAGAGCAGGAGCATAGCAGATCTTTTTGTTAAGTCTTTCATAAAGCTCTGTGCACTCTCAGACTTCCCTCTGTTTTGTTTTTGAATATGAAATTCATGCCTCCAGTTCAAATACACAAACCCCTTTTGTTTTTGATTGGTTATCTCATGTTATGTGACAAATGATGTGCGGAGCTGATCTTCTCAAGATATACTTATTTTCATCTTCATTCACAAAGAACTGCAGAGTAAAAGCACATAACGGCATTATTCCTTCCTTCTTTCTCACTTTCTTTTCTCTCCTTATCCTTCATTCCTCAATTTTTCTTTCATTGTTTCTTTCTTTTTTTTCTTTCTTTCTTTCGAATGGCAAAGACATTCAGCAGGGACCGAATGCAAGTGGCGACAAGTGGAGCCAAGTAGAGCCAAGAGTAAAACTCCTAAATGAGATTTGGCCAAAGTCAGGCATATATCACAAGGACATATGTTAGTTACACACACAAACACACACACACATGCTCTGGCATTCTACGCTATGATTGTCGGAGGGAAAATTACAGCATTAAGACACCATTATGGAGCTCTGTTACATGCCGAAGGACGCTTGCACACTCCCAGAGCGGCCTGCGAGGCACTGCGTGTGCCACTAAATCACTTTGTTTTTATCTTCTAATGCGTAGCTAGAGGATACAGCGCATGCTTAAAGTCAAAGAGAAAATGACAGAAACCAAAGATATGAGAAGTCATTCTCTGCAGATGTGTCCACAGAGCACAGCTAATGGAGAGAAATGAGGAAATCCAGCTGATTTGCAAAAATTTTGCTAAGAAAAGAAAGAAAGAAACAATTAAACCCTTACACAAGGAGGGTAAAGACAGGAATTGCAGTTTCAGGCTGCAATCAGCAGATTGTGTTGAGAGGTAGTGCCAAGAGGGGATAGTTTGCTGCTCTGGGAAATGAAGAAATTGACATTGCAGACCTCCCTGTCTCTGACTGTCCTTTTCTCTGTCTCACTGGCTCACTGTCTCACTGTCTCACACACACACACACACACACACACACACACACACATACACACACACACACACACACACATACTGAATGTGAGACAGGATTCATAACCACCCTCAGACTCCATTAAAGACCAGCTAATGATCTCCAGCGTGCAATTATAGCACATTTATCTAGAAATTACGTTGAGTTGGTATTATTTTCAAACTTAATCCAAATGCATTTTACAACAGAGCATTTATTGATTTCTATTCTACCACAGAACAAATTCATTATATTTGTTTCCATTCACAATTTTCACAAATGTTAGGCAAATTTCAAAAAAGCTGTCCACAAATGAATCCAACTTTTCAGCAACAATTCTTATGTGAAGCTTCTGAAGATGCTGTAACATAAGTAAGGGGAGAAGATTACAGTAACTAAAGTGTAAGTGTTCTGGCATATTTATGTCAAACCTACGACCCACACATTATACTATATTTAAGAAACTGTTTCCATCACCAACTTTATTGGCCAAATTAACAAACAGTCATTGTTTTCTGAGTCTCTCTCTCTCTCACGCTCTCTCCCTTATCGATATCTTTCTCCAGTTTTCCTGTTTCAGCAGAGTCAAGTCTATTGGCTGTTTAAAGCGATCAATCTCTTCATCAATACGATCTCTCATTTAATCCACCTCTCCTTCTCCATTTCCATTTAGTAAATAGGCTTGTTTTGATATCCTGGAACCCAACACTCATTAATGGTCTCTACACACACACATGCACACATGAGGACATTCATGTTTGTATTGCTACACTTGTGAGGACCTTCCATTGACATAATGATTACTGGAGCTACACCTGCTATACCTACTACACCTACATCTATCCCTAACCTTACTCTCAGAACCCAAAAGCAAATATTTTGGCTCTTTTGAGTTTTCAAATAAAGGTTGCTGTTTATGTAAAAAAATAGAAATTAAAGCAGAACCTGTCAAAATTGCCAGGTTTTCCTATCAATGGGAGGACATTTGGTCCTCACAAGCATAGAAATAGAAATACACATACACACACACACACCCCGCAGTGGGGAAGTTTGCCTTTCTGTCATTGTGGCATCTTTCCGTTGTTACAACATTAATGTTGCTAATTACAGCTACACCAAATTCTATTCTTAACTTCAGTTACCTTATACAAGCTTCAAACCAAACAACATTTCAAGTGATTTTGCAGTCACAAACTAATTTCCAACTTCTCAATACAATCAAGAGAGTCTTACTAAAGTTGGGTCAGGATACTGTAGTTGTCTTACATGTCAGTGTTCCAATAAAATCCACCACCTCTGAAGTCTTGGTTCACCCATAATCATACCCATAGTATCACAATAAACTGAATACAACATTTAAGGCACTGACATAATACATTTATTGACAAAAAACAAATAACTCACCAAGAAAGAGTTGTTGGAATCGGATGAACTTTATATGTTTGAATGTGATGATGATATATGTAAGTGAAAGGATACATTTATTGTGGAAAACTGTACAATTGAAAGGTGGCTCTATCACACTGTTGAACCGCCCCTAGCCTGGACACAAGATAAGATACTGTTGGTCATTGGAAGAAAACAGGTTCCATATATTATCCTGTAGATCCTGCACACTTGTGTTGCCGAAATTTGTCCCAGCTGGTCCCATAAATGCTGGAATTAACAATAAATCTGGAGACCTGGAACATTTATTATTAATTGTACAGCAAACTCTTGCTGTGCTTGGGCGAGCATTATCACACTGAACAATGTCAGTTGGAAGCCCTGCCATGACATGCAACACATGTGGCCGCATGATGTCCTGCACACATTGTTGAGATATTAGTGTCTCTTGTATCACTACTAGGGGTGACCAGCTGTCGTATCTGATGGCTCCCCAGATCATTACACCAGCATTTGAGGCAGTGTGTCGCTCCACAGCAAAGGCAGGATTGAAGCGCTCACCACGAGGCCTCCATGCTCTAACCTGACAGTCGTCGGATCCCAAATGAGTTCCAGTCCATAGCAGTCCAGGTTTGTCATTCACACAATCCTCCCTTCTGGTTGTCTCTTTGGGCTTTATAGAGCCTGTTTGCCAAGTGTGCATGCCGTCAGATCACCACTACCTTCAACACCTCCTAACAGCTAGGTCAGAATGGTTGAACAACCATCCTATTTCCCTCAGTCCAATCATGTGCTCCCTCTCAAAGTCTGTCAACTGGGCAACATGACTTCAAGTGTATCACAGAGGCCTGTCTAGCAGTCAATGATCTCTTACCAAGAGATTCTGTACACTACACAAAAGTAGCCTCTGAAAGCCTTTTTATACAACAGGACAACAGGGGAAGCACTTTCACACCCTCTTGTGAAAAGACCCAGTGTCTAAAGAGACCACACTTGTAATCATTTACATATCTGCCTGAAACATAACTGCATGAAGAGTTTTGCATCAATTCGATATTTCTATCTGGGTGCGTTATTTTTTGTCAATGAGTATAGTATGCTGTATTCTAGTCCATGTCCATGTTAACTTCAGCTTACCTTATACTACATTGAGGTACAAAACAGAGCTGCCTTAAAAAAGTACTCAACACAGTCTGTAAAACAAAGCATTAAAGTACTCCAAAGTAGTAGTACTGAGGCAATTCATAGTATTTTCCTTATATGTTTTGAAATACAATGCTTCACCATGCCACAACTCATTGGCCACCATTGTTATATAATGACCATCACTTGATCCATACTATAAATAGATAGCCATGCCTGCTGCTATTACAAACAGCTATATATTTATAGTATTTGATCATAGGCATATTGGCTAGCAAAACAGTAGGTGAGAATCAGTAATTATGATTATTTGGCAACCTTGCACAAGAAGCTGTGGCATTGAGCCATACTGTAAGGCAGAACACTTCATCTGAAATCTATGGATCAGTGAGCTAGTTGTCATAACTCACCTCAAGTTCCTTTTGTAGGATGGACAGACCTTGCAGTCCTTTTTTCATGCATCTGTTGGTGTAACTCAGAGCATTGGAGACTTTTATACACTATGCCCCTCAGCACTCGACAACTTGATGATACCCATCAGATGTTGCTATTGTTAAAGTGTAAGGGGTGGTCACACTAAATACTTCCACTGTAGTTTATATAATTTTTTTTTTATATAACATGCAAATTTCCTGGATTTTGGTTGTATTCTAATAAAGAGTCTGCTAAATAATGACCAGGTTATAGTTATACCATAAAACATGGTATATCTAGTATAATGGTGGCCTAAGCACGGTACTGTACATTTGAACACAAATATTTTTTTATACACATATACCTATGCATTTATTTTGTCATATCATTATCTCTATTGCATAGCCACAACAGCTTTTTTTTATTACTTTAAAATCGCACTTATGCTGTGCTTTAGCAGAAACCATGCATACACTATGTTCTAATTCTAATTCATGCATACACAAATTCTAAGTCTTGCAGCAGGATTGACATGGTAGACTGAGTGAAACAGTCTGGGGCTTTGGGTGTTGGTGTGTCATTGCCAGGAAAATAGGCGCTAAATACTTCACAGCAGGGAGCAGGCCAGTGAGTGGGCTTTTTCCTTGACAAGAAAAATTTGTCACATTCATGAAATTAGTATTAATGGAAATACTATTTTGATTTTTCAAACAAAACTTGAAGTTTTTATTAATACTATTTTCATTGTGAGGACCTGTATAAGTTCTCCACAGTGTAAAAAGGTTAGATCTTTCAATCCTTGTGGACACACACACACACACACACACACACACACACACACACACCAGTGGGGAGTTAATATGGGCTGATTGCATCTCAGCATCTGTTTCTCTCTGAACAACAACAACAACAACAACAACAACATCAACAAAATCACACTGCACCTTAAGAAAGAGAAAGAAAGAAAAAACTTATGAAATCTGGACACACTCCCAAGAACTGATCTCTGCTTCAACTAAAAATTATGGCCAGCAGTTCTATTACAGTGTAGGCTATTTGAGTGAGTGAGAGTCAATAGTAAGTCAACAACTTTTCAAGTTCTGCACCTTTGCTCAAACCCCCAATGTCCCAGTGACATACTGAGATAGTTTAATATGTAAAAGTGGTGCTGTAGTAATAAATTGTACCAATATTACAGGCCCAGTGTTACAATCCGTGATGCTGATTGTTCAGCTTGCTGTGTTTCCTGTCGGAGGTCACTGACCTCAGTTTTTCTGTGACCTCATTTTTCGAGCTCATATAGGAGGACAGTGGTTAGCTTCAAGCACATGCTTCATGTTCGTTCTGATACGTTCCCTTTCAAAGCAACGTGGAATTTGCTAGAGACAAAATGGTCCAATTTGGTAGTAAAATTGGGAAATTTGTGGTGACTGTGGTGGCCTAACGGTCTGAATCTCAAATATTCTAGACACGAAGCTTCTGTTCAGGAGGTCAGTACTGTGAGTTGTGTGACTGACTGCTCAGCCCTGCTACTCACTATAGAACCAATGTTTAAGCCTCTTGTTTTTATTGGCTTTGTTTCTCTCAGTGAGGATGGTGTGAGAACGTCTGTTCAGATTTTGGAAGATACTGGTCAATTAACCAATCACAGACAGTTCTTACAGTGGCAGTGATGTGTTAATTCAGGGACTGGAGTTTGGAGTCATTCGTGTGCTTCTGCAAAATGTGTGCTTGCAGAAAGAGTTGTGTAGTTTCATGAAAAAAAAAAAATGCTGTTCATTCACAGTTACCAGTCAGTAGTGTTTCTGTGATTTTGGGGAATGACCCAGCAGGTAGCAAGTTATGCACTCTACTTAAGGTTGTGACAGATCCCATTGCTATTAGTGATGATTTTCTAGAGCAGCACTACCCTGCTGTGTTCCCTGCTTGTGTGATGGCACGTGCACAAAAGAAATTAAAGGAAGTAGTTGCTCTGTCTGATTACTTCTTGTGTGCAGACAACCCAGCGTGTGGAAAAGAAGTTGTGAAAGATGAACCAGCCTGCCTGGAGGCAGAATGCTCCCTGAGCGATGAGGCTAATTCTACTTAACAGTTCAATCATGAGGACCTCATTTAGGCACAGTAAGAGGATTCTTCCTGGGCTCTGTGTTTCCAGTCTACGGTGGGTAAACCAGATATGGGGAAATATTCTCTGGCTTACTTTATCAAGGAAAGAGTATTGAGGATGTGGTTACCATCCACTTCACCTGAAGCTAAGTCAAAGATCCAAGTTGTGGTACTGTACCTTTATTACAACCATGTACTGGAGCTCACCCATGACAACCCTTATCATACCAGGCATACTGGAATTCATAAGAAGTTCATGTGAGCATTGAAATTCTTCATTTGGCCAGCTAATGTATCTAATGAGGAAACCCAACCAGGTTATTCTGCTTGCCCCACTCAGACCAATTCTGGTTTTAGAAGAGCCATTTAAATTCTTTCTGGTAAATTGCGTTGGTGCTTTGCATAGGACCTATTCATAATAAATCATGCTGTTTGCGTCCAGTTCATGAAGGATTGGGATGAGATACCCCACTGAATACCCCATGTGCTTTTGTAGGAAGATGACAGCAGTGTGGATCATCTGGCTTGTTATCACCAGCATCTGCTCATTACTGTGAAGAAGAACGCTTTTGGTTTATTTCTGCAATACTTTTAGGTACATGTTTAAAACAGTAATGGCACCTACTATTGTATTTACAAACCACAAGTCACTAGTATTCGGCCATGAAGAATGTTAACCAGCACTTAATGTGTAGGTCATTGATTGTCAAATGCTTTAACTTGGAGATTGATTGTTCATCAAAAGGTTGTCAGCGAAACCCTTTCTAGTACATAACCATCTTGATGGTCATATGCACCTACTTGCTGGGCTTCACTATTGTTTGTGAGGGTTTTAAAGTCTGCAATGTGGATTGTTTGCATTGCTGTGTTTCTGTCTGTGTGTGTGAGGGCTTCTGGCTGGGTAGAATGCATTAGGGGTCTCTGGTGTCAGTTTTCCTTGCAACCTCATTTTTTGAGCCTGCACTGGAGAGCAGAGGGTAGTTTCAAGCATGTGCCTCGTGCTTGTTTTGATCCTCTGTTTTGATACCTGTTTATTTTGCTGGCTTGCTTTGATCACTTTAAACCTTACTATGGACACTTGTTTTGTACATACATACATAACCCTAAATCATAACAGGTTGGGATAGTATGGAAAACGAATAGCGAATAATAATAATAATAATAATAATAATAATAATAATAATAATAATCAGTGTTCCTTACATTTACTTAGACTTTTATTTAATTGCAGACAGTATGAACCCAAGATATGTTTCTTTTTTTTTCCTAGTCAACTTCATTTCAGTTGTTAATAAATCCATCCATTCCTTCATTTCAAGATTGCAATACATTCCAATAGAAGTTGGAACAGGGGCAATTTAGGGCTAGTGATGTAAAAACAAACAAACAAACAAACAACTAAATAAAGATGTGATTTCAAATAGGAAATGTCAACAAGTGATTACAATCATGATTTGGTACAAAAGCAGTATCCATGGAAGGCTGAGTCTCTGAGGAGTAAAGATGGGCAGATGATCTATAGCTTATCACCAAATATGTGAGAAAATTATTGAAATGTTTAAAAAGTGTTCATTTTAATATTGAAGGGATTTGCATATTTCTCCCTCTACAGCGTATACATACAAAGGCAGGGGACATGGGATTTCCACCCCAGAAGCTGTGAGGCGACAACACTTAGTGCTGCGCCACCGTGACACCACTGATTATCCTTCTCCCCTTAGATTTTAGACGCAGTTTGTATATAATTTGTGTGTGTACTTTCTTTGGAGTTGTGTGTGGTGATGGGTATTTTTGTCTGTTTTCTTCCTTTCCTTGTATCCTTTCCTATTTTTAACATCTCGACCCTAGAGAGGGGCATAACACCAGACATCCAAGTTGAGCAAAACTCCTGTTCATAAACACAGGGCACCTCTAAAAAAAGTTTAACACATGCATGTCCCAGGCAGTCCCATCTCAGGCCAAAGGATTTCTGCTTGGATAATTTTGCTAGGCTAACTAGAACCTGTGCCAGAGTACAGTTAGCCTGCTGGGTGTGGGAAACACAGAGCCAAATACAAGTAAAACATGGATAAACAGGAAGAGACAGGACTCACAAGCACAAAAGAGAGAAAGGGTGTTGGGGCACTCAGGGAATACATAATATGGTTTACATTAAAATTCAGACCAACTGAAGAAACATTAAAAAAATTGTAATTAAATGTTGAAACTAATCATTGGGGACTCAAAAATACATAGAGAATAGAGAAATACATAGAGACATACAGTGGGGCAAAATACTTATTTTCCACCATAATTTACAATTAAATTATTTAAAAATCCTACAATGTGATTTCCTGGATTTTTTTTCTTCACCTTGTACCTATGATGAAAATTACAGACCTCTCTCATCTTTCTAAGTAGGAGAACTTGCACAATCAGTGGCTGACTAAATACTTTTTTGCCCCACTGTAGATAAAAACATGGAGAGATTTTTTGCACAAAAAATTATTTATCTGTTTACTACTACTACTACTACTATCATTATTATTATTATTATTATTATTATTATTATTATTATTATTATTTGTAGTAGTAGTAGTAGTAGTAGTAGTAATAATAGTAGTAGTAGCAGTAGTAGTATTTAATAGTAGTATATATGTTATTTTTCAGATTTTTACTGTCAAACAGTATTACTATATTATTACTGTATTTTTATTGTTTGTTCACTTCAGTAAGTTATTTTCAATACAGTCTGTCAATACAGATGCATCACTCTTGGTCATGCTAGTAAAATAGTTTAAATTGCTACAACTTAATACAGTAAAACAAACAGACAGAGAGGGAAAATAAGGAAGAGAAATTTTAAATTAGAAAAGGCACTCCAAATTATTTGCATCCCAAGTAAAGATGATTTAAAAAGGTTATACAGAATTCACCTTTTGGGAAAATAGCTTAATCTCACACTAAAATTAGTTAAAAAAAACAACCATAAATTGAAGTAAATTTAGTATGAGTAAAAAAAAATAAATCAAGAAATTAATTATTATTAACAAAACCATATGAGGTACAAACGCTGGCAACCTGCATTTAACATTTTGTACAACTGCCCTTTTCCAATAGAACAAATCTTCTCCTAGAACATCTTATAAGGTTGAAGGATACACAGCACAGCATATGAAACCATTTCTCTTTACAGAATCTCTCCAGATCATCCAGTTTTCATTTACATTTACAGCATTTAGCAGATTCCTTTATCCAGAACAACTTACAGAAGTGCTTTGTATTCTTCCCAGTAGACAAACCCTCATGTAAGTACAAGCAAGCAATAACCCAAGAACACAATTCAACCAGAACCTGCTAGGATCTGATGTAGATAAATTAACAACACACAAGCAAAGGTTTTTTTGTTTGTTTGTTTGTTTTTAATATGCAGTTGTATTCACTTCAGTCTTCACTTACAGTGGTGCTTGAAAGTTTGTGAACCCTTTAGAATTTTCTATATTTCTTCATAAACATGGCCTAAAACAACATCAGATTTTCACACAAATCCTAAAAGTAGATACAGAGAACCCAGTTAAACAAATGAGACAAAAATATTATAGTTGCTCATTTATTTATTGAGGAAAATGATCCAATATTACATATTAGTGAGTGGCAAAAGTATGTGAACCTCTAGGATTAGCAGGCAATTTGAACGTGAAATTAAAATCAGTTGTTTTCAATCAATGGGATGGATGCCAATCAGGTGTGAGTGGCAACCCTGTTTTATTTAAAGAACAAGGATCTATCAAAGTCTGCTCTTCGCAACACATGTTTGTGGAAGTGTATCATGGTATGAACAAAGGAGATTTCAGAAGACCTCAGAAAAAAAGTTACTGATGCTCAACAGGCTGGAAAAGGTTACAAAACCATCTCTAAAGAGTTTGGACTCCACCAATCTACATTCAGACAGATTGTGTACAAATGGAGAAAATTCAAAACCATTGTTACTCTCCCCAGGAGTGGTCGACCAACAAAGATCACTCCAAGAGTAAGGCGTGTAATAGTTGGCGAGGTCACAAAGGACCCCAAGGTAACTTCTAAGCAACTGAAGGCCTCTCTCACATTGGCTAATGTTAATATTCATGAGTCCACCATCAGAAGAACACTGAACAACAATGGTGTGCATGGCAGGGTTGCAAGAAGAAAGCCACTGCTCTGCAAAAAGAACATTTCTGCTCGTCTGCGGTTTGCTACGGATCACGTGGACAAGTCAGAAGGCTATTGGAAGAATGTTTTCTGGACGGATGAGACCAAAATAGAACTTTTTGGATTAAAACTAAAGCATTATGTTTGGAGAAAGGAAAACACTGCATTCCACCATAAGAACCTTATCCCATCTGTGAAACATGCTGGTGGTAATGTCATAGTTTGGGCCTGTTTTGCTGCATCTGGGGCAGGACGGCTTGCCATTATTAATGGAACAATGAATTCTGAATTTCATCAGAGAATTCTAAAGGAAAATGTCAGGACATCTGTCCATGAACTGAATCTAAAGAGAAGATGGGTCATGCAGCAAGACAACGACCCTAAGCACACAAGTCGTTCTACCAAAGAATGGTTAAAGAAGAATAAAGTTAATGTTTTGGAATGGCCAAGTCAAAGACCTGACCTTAATCCACCCGAAATGCTGTGGAAAGACCTGAAGTGAGCAGTTAATGTGAGGAAACCCACCAACATCCCAGAGTTGAAGCTGTTCTGTATGGAGGAATGGGCTAAAATTCCTCCAAACCGGTGTGCACGACTGATCAACAGATACAGGAAACGTTTAGTTGCAGTTATTGCTGCGCAGGGGTGTCATACCAGATACTGAAAGTAAAGGTTCACATACTTTTGCCACTCACTAATATGTAATATTGAATCATTTTCCTCAATAAATAAATGATCAAGTATAATATTTTTGTTTCATTTGTTTAACTGGGTTCTCTTTATCTAATTTTATGACTTGTCTGAAAATCTGATGATGTTTTAGGTCATATTTATGCAGGAATATAGAACATTCTAAAGGGTTCACAAACTTTCAAGCACCACTGTAAGTGTTGAGTGAAGAGGTGAGTCTTGAGTTGCCGCTTGAAGACAGCAAGAGACTCAGCCATTCGGACATTCAGTGGAAGTTCATTCAGTGCCAGGACAGAGAAGAGTCATCACTTGTGCACCTCAATGTTTTGCTTACTCCATATGTTTTCTATAGGAATTTGATCAATGGACTGAGATGGCCATGACAGAAGCTACATTTTGTGTTGATCTTGACATATGTTTGAATCATTGTCCTGCTAGAGCCAGTGCTGACCTGCTTTAGTTTCTTGGCAGAGGTAGACAGATTATGATTTAAAATATCCATGATGCCATGTTCCCTAAAAAGGTTCCCACGTTTTTTGTTTGTTTGTTTTTTAAGTATAACAGCTCAACAACATTACAGATCCTCTACCATATGTAACAGAGGGCATCAGGTTATTTTCAGTGTAGAAAACCTTGAGTGCTTTTTGCCAGCAAGCTAAATTTGTGTTTCATCTAACCATATAACACAATACCAATAAAAGTCCCAATAGCCTTTAGCAAATGCCAGTTGCTTTTCTGTACTTCTCCAACAGTGATACTTGGGGATTGTTTGCCTCTTTTACCATCCTCCTCACTGTGCATGTCCAAAATAAACTTAGTTGCTCTGTCTGTCACAGTTTCAGTTGATTGCAACGTTTTAATTATTGCTTTCAATGTAGGTAAACTTATGAAGGTCTACACACTTTTCTCTTATTGGGATTGTCTGTTCTGTCTTTCCCAAGCACAAAATGACATCTGGTGATTTTCTTATAACCCATTTTCATTCATCTATCCTGAAATGTATTAAAAAAAACAGCTACAGGAATGTAGCCAGATAAGACATTGGAGAAATACGACAGAGTGTGAAAATTAGAGAGAACCAAAAAGAGACTGAAAGAGAAATAAAAAAATGTAGAGTGGGATGGGAATAGAGCTGTGTATGTGTCTGTGTGGAAAAATAGTAGTGTGAATTAGAGAACCATTCATTCCAGCAATGGAGAGAGAGAGAGAGAGAGAGAGAGAGAGAGAGAGAGAGAGAGAGAGAGAGAGAGAGATTTTAGGGAGGCAGTAACTGCAATTAAAAGTGAATGGATCCCTAGGCTGTTCTTCAGCTGGCCTATTACAGTATTACTGCTATTCTTATCTTTGATCCACACAGGAGACATGATAATTCTCCAAGCCTGATGATCTGTGAAACCCTTCCAAAGCCTTTTCACCACAACTGGTCTGAGGGGACATCCAGACTCACTTTAGTGGTGGGATATAAAAGGGGTCTGATATAAGTGAGTACCGGTTTGAAGATGTCCAATGATATGGATGATTTTACCATTACCTTGGATTCAACTAACTGAGAATTGAGAATATTAAAAAAAAAAAAAAAATCCAAAAAGAAAAACTACACAGAATCCACACGGATTATGTGTTGGCAGACCTTGCTGTAGCCTACTGCAATTTCACAGTTCCCCTGTCTCTTTCCAGCATAAACTGATTGTTGAGGTTGTGATCGTCATTCACATGTACACTCATTTCTTGTAATTAACCCTAAACAATACAGTATTACAACTATTTAAGTAATCTAGAGAAGATTTAAAGTATACAGGAGGATGTTCGTACGTTATATGCAAACACTATGGTATTTTATATGGGACCTGAACACCTGCCAATTTCTGTATCCACATGAGTCCAGGAACCAATCGCCATGGATATTGAGGGCTGATGTACCACATAAATGCTAACCCACACATGGCATCCAACTTAAATAATTTTGTACAAATTTGAAAAGTGTAAAACACAATCGAAATATTTACGCAACTGTCTACATTGATGGTGTATTGCAGACTGATAATTACAGTTTCTACCCCTGCATGTAATACAGCTGCTCGACATTTGAGAGCAATCTGCAGTCATTAGAAATTATATTTAAAATTTCTTTGCCTTTTATTTCACTGCAGTCAGTCTGAACCCAAGATATTTTATCTTTTATCTTGTCAACCTCATTCCATTTGTTAATAAACATCCATGTTTGCTTTTCAGGCCTGTAACACATTAAAAAAAAAAAAAGGTTGAACGGTAAAGCATTTAACACTTTGCAGTATTGCCATTCCTTCTCATATCACTTAAAAGATGTTTTGGCATTGAGGGTACCAAGCAATGAAGTGTTTCAGGTGTTGTTTTTTCCCTTTCTTCCTGCAAACAAAGCTGAAGGTGTGCAACAGTATAGATTGTCGTTTACTGCATTTTTCGTTTCCAAATTCTAGACAAATTCTCTATTGGGGACAGGTCAGGACTGCAGGCAGGCCAGTCCAGTACCCGTACCCTCTTCTTTCACAGCCATCAGTGTACTTTTCTGCATTAATGCTGCCATCACAAAAGTAAAAAATACCTTTGCCAAGGGCACTGACACAACCCCATTCCATGACAGACCCTGGCTTTCCCTTTCGACTTCTCACAGTCTGAATGGTTCTTTTTGTCTTTGGTCTGGAGCACACAGCCTCCCTTTCTTCCAAAAAAGAAATGGACGATCTGGAATACTCATTAGTCTGACCAGAGTAGGCATTTCCACTGTGTGATGGCCCATCACAGATACTTCAGGGCCCAAATAATTAGACATCACTTCTGGACTTGGTTAACATAAAGCTTTTCTTTGGACCGTAAAGTTTTAAATGGCATTTGTGAATGTAACTCCATATTGTAGTGCTTGACAAAGGTTTACCAAAGTAATTCCTTGCCCTTGCCTTGTAGTTATATCAGCTATTGATGAATCGCAGTTATGGATGCAAACACTGCTCATCACCTTGAGAACACCCTTCCCACAGTGAAGCATGGTGGTGGCAGAATGATGACGTGGAGACGTTTTTCATTTGCAGGGACTACGAAACAAGTCAGAGTTGTAGACAACCTAGATGAAGCCAAATACAGGACAATGGGTTGGGTGGATGCCAGGATGTTGACTGGGGCTGAATACTTATGCAGTTAATAGATACCTGCTCTCTGTTTAATTAACCTTGGTCTCCCAATAAAATAAGCATTTTCACATTCAAATCTGACGTTTGAGTTACAAAACATATGTGTCTGTCATACAGTAAAACCCAGTTAAACAACCCAGTTAAATGCATTTAATTCCAAGTTGTAGCAAAATTCAACATTAAATAAATGCAACATTGGGGGTGAAACTTATGCTGAGCACTGTATACACCCGGGAAAACACTATTGTGTTATATAGCCACATTTTTAACAACATCCATAAACATCCCAAATGAAAATATTTCATGTTTTCATATTGAACTATTAGGCAGTAATTACATTCTTGATCAATGATGATTATTTGTAAAATTGCATTCTGTATTCTAAAAATGTCAGGCACAGGCTCCGAAATCACCAAACATTTGGATGAAAATACATGCTAAGTATTAAAAAAGGAAAAAGAAAAATCCCTGCACGGTCATGAGGAAAAGAACAGCATATTCAGGTTGTATTAAAATGTAAAGGTCAAAAAGACCATACATGTGGGAGCCACAGGGGGCGCTGTAATGAGACTGCAGACTTTCAATCCCCGCAGGCAATTAAAATTGACGACGTGGAAATTTCCGGCGTCACCTTGCAAATGCGTTTCTCTAGCACATGCCCCAGGCTGAGAGATATGAGGACTGCACAACTCCTGAATATAGAAATATATAAATAAGTAGAAAATGGTAGGGAAATAATATACCCCAGCTATCACCAGCAGCTCATGCAGACGTCTTAGCTGAACACTGCTGCAGAAATATAGAGTTAAATTGTATGACTGCACCACCATGAACTGTGTTTAATCCAACATACAGCGGGGCAAAAATGTACTTAGTCAGCCACTGATTGTGCAAGTTCTCCTACTTAGAAAGATGAGAGAGGTCTGTAATTTTCATCATAGGTACACTTCAACTATGAGAGACAAAATGAGAGGGAAAAAAAAATCACATAATTTAATTTAATTGTAAATCATGGTGGAAAATAAGTATTTTGTCACAGACCTGTAACTTCTTCTTTAAGAAGCTATTCTGTCCTCCACTCGTTACCTGTATTAATGGCACCTATTTGACCTCGTTACATGTATAAAAGACACCTGTCCACAGCCTGACACAGTCAGACTACAAACTCAACCATGGCCAAGACCAAAGAGCTGTTGAAGGACACCAGAAAGAAAATTGTAGATCGGTACCAGACTGGGAAGAGTAAATCAACAATAGGCAAGCAGGTTGGTGTGAATAAATCAACTGTGGGAGCAACTGTAAGAAAATGGAAGACATATAAGACCATTGATAATCTCCCTCGATCTGGGGCCCCATGCAAGATCTCATCCCGTGGGGTCAAAATGATCATGAGAACGGTGAGTAAAAATCTCAGAACTACACGGAGGACCTGATGAATGACCTGCAGAGAGCTGGGGGGGGACCAAAGTAAAAAGGCTACCATCAGTAACACACAACGTACGCCGAAGAGGGACTCAGATCCTGCAGGGCCAGGCGTGTCCCCCTGCTTAAGCCATGTACATGTCCCAAGACCGTCTGAAGTTTGCCAGAGAGCATATGGATGATCCAGATGAAGATTGTGAGAATATCCTATAATAATGTGGTCCCATAATAGATGGGTCAGATGAAAACCAAAAATAGAACTTTTTGGTCAAAACTCAACTTGTCATGTTTGGAGGAATAAGAATGCTGAGTTGCATCCCAAGAAAAACACACCTACTGTGAGGCATGGGGGTGGAAACATCACACTTTGGGGCTGTTTTTCTGCGAAGGGGACAGGACGACTGATCCATGTTAAGGGAAGAATGAATGGGGCCATATATCGTGAGATTTTAAGCCAAAACCTCCTTCCATCAGTGAGAGCATTGAAGATGGAACGTGGCTGGGTCTTCCATCATGACAATGATCCCAAACACACCGCTCGGGCAACAAAGGAGTGGCTCCGTAAACAGCATTTCAAGGTCTTGGAGTGGCCTAGCCAGTCTCCAGCCCTCAACCCCATAGAAAATTTGTGGAGGAAGTTGAACGTCCGTGTTGCCCCCCAGCGACAGCCCCAAAACATCACTGGTCTAGAAGAGATCTGCATGGAGGAATGGGCCAAAATACCAGCTACAGTGTGTGCAAACCTGGTGAAAAGTTACAAAGGTTATGTTACAAAGTATTCAGTTGAACTTTTGTTATTGACCAAATACTTATTTTCCACCAGAATTTACAATTAAATTCTTTAAAAATCCTACAATGTGATTTCCTGGATTTTTTTTTCCTCATTTTGTCTCTCATAGTTGAAGTGTACCTATGAAGAAAATTACAGTCCTCTCTCATTTTTCTAAGTAGGAGAACTTGCACAATCAGTGGCTGACTAAATACTTTTTTACCCCACTGTATGCCTGCACTCAATCCGTCCTCACACTAAGGAATTCAGTGAGATGTAGTGTATTGTTAATACCCAATTAAAACCAATTGTACCAAACCACAGTTTATCTGCAATTTCCATTTAGCGCAAAACATCAGTGTTGTATTTGCCCCTTTAAACCACAAATTAAAAAGGCACTAATTCTCATTTAGCAGATTTTCTGATAGTCAAGGACAGCAGACCAAAAACAAACTTTATGTGACTTCCCAACTAACCTTGATATTCATGTCTTTGTATGAATACAGCCAGGCATGGGCTAATCTGAACAGCTGGCTAAGAATTTGAAAATAACAATAAATGACACTCTTACAGAGAAAGAAAAGACAATGTAAATTTGACTGCTTGTTTTAATTATCTACAACCCCCAAACAGAAACAACTGAGACACTAAAAACAGAAACTGACACTGTGTGCTCCAGACCAAAGATGAAAAGGACCATTCAGACTTATCAGCAACAAATCCAACACTCAGGGTTTGTAATGGTATGGGGTTATGTCAATTTACACTTCTGTGATGGAAGCAATAATGCAGAAAAGTATATTGAGATTTTGCTGATATTGAGATATTGAGATATTGACATATGCTGCCATCCCTAATTGTCGACACCAATACCAAATGTCCAAACATATGTCTTTGGAATGTGCCAGATGGAAACCTATGTCAATGGGGACTGTGGTAGCCTAGTGGGTAAGGTACTGTCCAAACAAACAGGGTTCAAATCCCACCTCTGCCAAGCTGCCACTGTTGGGTCCTTAACCCATAATTGCTTGGATTGTAAGACTGTATCAGTTGTAAGTCGCTCTGGATAAGGGTGTCTGCTAAATGCTATGTCGACACTGGGAGAACATGCAAACTCTACACAGTCACCAGGCCAGGACTTGAACCTATGTCTCTGGAGCGCTAACCACTGTGAAGCTGTCCTTGATATTTACTTCAAATTAAAATAATCCGTACTGTGTGTATACTCTGATGAAGTGCCAGCTCTTGGTGTCTCAGTTACACAATTACTGGATGATCAGGAAAGAATGTGAAAAATCAAATCTAGTGCACTGAACGCATAATTAGGTTTCTGCAGTACTGTTGAAATGCAGATATGTCTGTCCAGACTCTTTTTTTAATTAGACTCAGCACTTTTGAAATTTGCATCGAGGCGTTTTTAATCCTCAAGCTCTTGAGTAAAGTTGAAAGTCAGCGTCTGTCTGTGAAAGAACGATATCGGCAAGGTCTCTTCTTATTATTGTTCTCCCATACGCTGATCTAAATATTTTAAATAGTAAGTAGCCAGTGCCATTGCTGATGCCACACTTGAATCTTGGTGAAATGTCAACGTGGAGTCACTTGAGGAAATACGCAGTATTGAAACGTCTGCCATTACTCCCTGAGCTTGAGAATGTCCTGCAGACACAGGCAGCAAAAAGGTCACATTTATGTTCATAATAGTTGCTGAGTGTGGAACAACATCTTTATTTATTTAGATTTGCAGGAAGGTTTACCTTATAAAGAGGTAGATTACCACTGAGAGAATTTTTTAAGGAACTCTTTAACTTTTAAAGCTACGGATATTGCAGAGTGACCAGTTTAATTCCTATTTTATTTGAATGATAAATTATTGTGCAGAGGGCTTGATACTGAGAAAACAGCTTTAACAAACCTTGTTTAGCTAAACAAATGATTTTATATGGCACTGTGCAGCAAGTACACTTGCTAACAATTTTGTTTTGGCAGAACATTTTAGCATAGGTACTTTTAGTACCTAGAATGTTCAATCTGTTTCATGTTATGGTTGTCCTGAGTATTTCTACATGTTCCTACAATGTTGCTGTACCATTTTTTTGTTGTTGTTTTGTAATGATAACCTTTGTCTCTCTAAGCATTATGTAATTAACATTCATGAAAACCATTAAAACAAACCACAAAATATTGAATACTGACTTGTATGGTAGCTTGCTCAATTAGCTGGAAAAGTAGTTTAGGATTAGGCAAGTTATATTAATACTTCCATCCAATTACATAATCAAAGGTGTTGGATGGGGTTAAGGTCATCACTCCAAGGAGGCCTGTCAAAAACTTCTTTAACAAACTGTAAGCTTTCTTTCATAGGTCTCACATACATTGTTGCAAATGTTTGTTAGAAACAGCTATCTTTATCTCCAGTTTGATTGACTTGCCAAACTGCTGTAACAATTTGTATTTCATCCAAACACGAAAACAGTACAAACCAGATCTATAACTGTTACCATCCAAGGAACACAATAATATAATAATTCATGAACTGCAGATTGAGCTTCCAGTTGTAGCAGCATTCTTATACCCTAGCCCTCCACTATAGGGACCTGAGTTTGAGATCCAGCAGTGCAGCCTGGTGGGCATCGCATATGGACACCATTGGTTGGATCTAAGGGAGGTGAGGCTGGTTGAGATGATCTGGTATTCCATCCAGGGCATGTTTATTCATGCATCCTGTATTCTCTGGGGATAGTTGTTGGACCCCCTGCAATCCTGACCAGGAAAAGCAGGATAAAAAAATAAATAAAATTAAATTAAATAAAGAGCTAAGAAACAGACTGCAGATTCCTAACTCTCAGCTTCCTTATCCAAAAGTATTCCATAATTTCTTTTCTCTCAATCTGTCCATTAGATTTTCCTCCATGTCTCAGTTTCTCTTTCCAGGGCCAAATCATATTATGCAGGGAATGGAGACATCTTGTGTTTCTATTGCAGGGAAATACGAACCTATAATTAGGAACATGTTGCATCATTGTGTCTGCATTTAAGCTTCCTGTACTGTTCATTACTTAACAATGTTGAGTCTGATCACGCCAATGCCAGCTCTTTATTTTAGTACAGGTGTAACCTTTACTCCAAGTTTTATTGTCAGATAACCCCTAATCAGGAAGGTTGATTTAATGTTGTCCAATCAGTGCTGCTTTAGTTCAACACTGCAGTCTGAATTACACTGCAATGTTTAAGGCTAAAGCTTCTTAAGGCTTCAATTTTGGTAAAATTAGGCGAACTCCTGCTAGCATGGCTATCAGCCTAATGGCAGGCTAGCAATCACTAGAGTACCATAATATAAAAACTTTAACAAACAATAGCATACTCTGCTACCCAAAATCTCACAATCAGACATCCCACTATAACATATGGGGTATTTGAACACAATATTCAAACCTCTAGCTCCCTCTATAACGAATGACAATCAAAATAGCATCCAGAAATTCGGTCTCAGAAATAGAATAGAGAACTGTGAAATTGTAGAATAGCAGATGGTGTTCCAAACATCATTTTGGATCTACCTTTGATCTCATAGCAAGTAACATTAATTATGCAGTAATCTGGAGATCTAAATACAGACTGACAAGGGGTGGTGCATATTAGGAGACATGAAGACAGTAGTGAAGTGACGCTCTGCCCAACATATATTGTAGATAACAGACGAAGACAGACAATCAAAGTTCTCATGGCTACTGTATTATGGTGCTTATAGTGTTATTACCAAAGGTATCCAAGGAGCTTTTAGTATGCTTCAATAAAGTAGTCAATTTCTTATAGGGATAATGGAAATAAGAAATTGGCTATCCATATATTCACCATAAGAATGTGGTTTGCACATGTTAGAGACCAATGTGCTGATTATGTCCACCTTTACAAATGTACCAGTTGAAAGCAAAATATTTTCAAGGATTATTCATTATGATTTCTATAGTCTTTGAAATAAATGGAAAATATATTTGCTAGCAGCACTGCATGAGTTAAGTTAACCAACCTTGGCAGCTGTTGTTGCGTTGCCATATTTATGTGTCACCTCATCCACTTTTTGTTTTCTTAATTGGTCAGCTACCAGTAGTTCATGCAGATAATCAACAGGAAATCCACAAAAAGCAAGTATGACCCTGTCTTTACAAGGTAAGGTGGCTTGTTGGGAAAATATGGCATGAACCTAGAGGGTAATTGTCATTTATGGCCACCCTTGGGGCTTGGTTTGTCATGTACACTTCAGTAATCAAATAAACTTGCTCTCTGTCTCTGTCCTTGTCTCTCGCTCTCTCTCTCTCTCTCTCTCTCTCTCTCTCTCTCACGCACACACTCACACATACACTCACACAAGCAGCCTCTCTCCCAGGGCTGACAGCATCTGTTTGAAATCTCACACACAAAATGATGACATAATGACTGCTAAATTGGCGGAGTGTGAGCTTGGGGTCGACAGTCTTCCTGTTTGATGTGTCGATGCTGAACGTGCTGTTTTACAATTACAGATTCAGTTATACATCCACCCACCCCTGCTTCCAGCTAGTTATTACCACACCGTTTTGTGGAAGTATAAAAGGTATGTACAAATAACTGGGACATCATTACTCCAGAAATTGTATCAGTAACCTTTTACAAGTTTATGGGGTAAAATAAGGGACAAAACAGACTGCAGACAAATATTGCGGACCTGGAAGTTGTGACAGAGAAAGTTTACTTTGCCAGTCAGATTATTTAATTTGCCATTATTTTCTTTGCTTAATAAAGCAATAGCTTTCCCATTCTGCGGTTTAGGTGATAGATATGTAAATATACCATTAGTGCAAATATATCATTTTCCATGTAGAATTCATCGCAAAACAACATTGTCTTTCTAGGTGCAGTAAGTAGTCAGTGTCAGTGACTAAACAACAATTTGACCATACATAGTATGATAATGAACAAAATAGTTTTAGTTTTTGTTATCTGTAATATGCCATTTCTGTTTGTCGTATTCATCACAACCTAAATACCCCCAACATGTCCTCACTATCTCTACAAACCATAACAATCCTGACTACATAGATTTAAAATAAAACAATAGAGAAAAAAGAAAAATTACAACAGATAACTAGATGAGTGCAGAACAAACTGATTACAGCATAATATATAAACTGTTATTGGCATAATCAGTGTAAATGCTTAACTGAAAACAAGCCCGTTTCATGGCTTATTTTATGTGCCCGTACACTGAATGGACAATAAAACCCATAAATACACCAGGGAACACACACACACACACACACACACACACACACACACACACACACACACACACACACACACACAGTGGATAGCTAATTAATGCTACACCTACACGTTCACCTAACCCTAAAAGGCTAGGACCTGCAAAATGCGCTCACTATTTGTAAAATGTCTGATCTTTCTATCCTTGTGGGAACATTTGGTACTCACAATGACATAAATGCACACAGACACACTTGACTTCAACCTGGCGAATTTCACAGCAAGGAAGCGAGGAAGAGATTACAGAGTAGCTGGCCATGAAAGGCAGCCGTGCGGCACCAGGGAACACTTGTTAGCGTTCCAGATTGGTTTATTTATCCTCTGTAATGGTGCTGAAGTGTGACCACAGGTCTTCAGGTTAATTTGAGAAATCATATTGTGGCAGTGACCTGCCAAAAACGACTAACTGGCCTTCACCTCCCTCTGCTAACCATGCTAATCCATCAGAGTCGGTCGTGGTTTCAGTGTATTTCCCTGCGAGGCACTAGTCTGAATAATGCATCCTATGAATAAAACACATTTAGGCACAAACACATATTGAATAATTCACTTTTCAGAGGTGGATATTAGCTGCAATATCAGTGTGAGCACTTTCACTGGCTATTTTAGTCCTCCAATACTGAAGTACATTACCCTTCTTTATCCAAATGGTGATGGATAGAATGTTAACAGAATAGCAAAGGGGTGTTAATTGATCCATATCACTTTGTCACTATACACTGGATCTATTTGTGAATAAAAACTGGTTATCCAAGCCAACTGTTAGCTACTTTAACTGAAAAAAAAGACAAGATTGGCAACCCAATAAAAAATTAAAACCTTATGCCATTCAATTTGAACATATAATCAGAATTATTTTCCAAATTGGCTGCTATTGAGGGTAATCCAGTCACATTTAAATGCAACAGAATGGACAGATTAAGTCCAAACAGTGTTTGTGCCAGTTCACAGCTTTTCTGAACTAGTTTCAAGTTCAGTTCAATTTACATGCTCAAAGTGACAGTTCACGTTCAAAGTTCACAATTTTAATTCTGAACTAGTTCAAAGTTCAGTTCATTTTACTTTTTTCGTGAGATATTCAAATAAATACTTTTTTTCACACTACAAGCTAGAAATCACTATACGTTCTTTGAAACTGCTCATTGTAGACATTTGCCCATGACACTGCGATTGTGTACGCGGCGTTGCTATGCCTACTTCGCTCTGCTGCAATTCGTCACGGGTAACGTCGTGCGGAAGCCAGTATGTTATTAACTAGCCAGTATGTTAACTATTCTCAGCCGGACACTACGTTGCCTGCAATGCATTGCGCACACAATGTCAAAACCATTTCTGTCTGGTGATACATGATTTAAGCGGCACCAGCGAGAATACAGGAGGGAGGAACTTTCTCTCGTTGCGTTTCAAAAGAGAAAACAGATGTCACTCAGTTTTCAATGGAAAACAAATTCCAACGTTCATTTACAGTGATGTCTGCCGTTCATGACACATAATGTGAACTAATTCACGTTCAAGTTCTTTATTTAAAAATATGTTGCGTTCAGTTCAACGTTCACGAAAAAATGAGCGTGTTCAATGAACGCGTTCTTTTGAACTCGTTCACGCACAACACTGAGTCCAAACCATGTCTGATCCTTTATGTTGTTTATCCCATTTTGCTGTGTTTATGCAGGTGGCAAACCTACGACATCAATGTTTCACCATGTCTTCGGCAAATCATTTAAGGACAGAAAACAAAAGTACTACAACAGTCACCTATACAATCTGTGGTGTGATTGGTTTGCAAGACAATAATGACATGGCTTCTGTTATCTGTTATAATAAAGCACATAATTAAAAATTAAAAACATACAAAAGCAGCAAACACTAGAGCGTTCAGTTGAAGTTTTATAAGCTGATTACAATTTTAACATTGGTCTTAGTTTATTTGTTTTCTCTAATGCTGATTTGATACTTAAGCACCATTTTGGTTTAAATTGTATTCTTTAAAGTATTTGTACAAATGTATTTTAATGCTTTTGCTTGGTTTTGAAAACAAATAAAGGCAAAACAAGTTTGAGACATTTACATTCATGCAAAGCTAGAGGTGTGGACTCAAGTCACATGACTTGGACTCGAGTCCCGACTGATGACTTGAGACTCGACTCGACAAAATCAAAAAATACTTGTGATTCGACTTTGACTTTACTGTCAGTGACTTGGAATTGGACTTGGGGTTTAAGACTCGAAAAGAGTTTTAACATCTTTAAAACTTCAACATAGCGATAATAAAAAAATGATATAAATTATATTAAATCGTGTATCTGAGCCTTTTGTATTCGTATTGCTTGCATGATGCTGGATTACTGTAAAGCTAGGGAACTGAGCTAACATCTCGGGAGGCATGGGAGGGGATGTCCACCCTTTCCTGGGAAATACAGAGGGATGCCCACCAATCCCGACCTCCCCCAAAAATATAATTATTGTAAACATATCTATACAATGTTAAATATTAAATAGTAACATGCACTGAAAGAACTTGTGCTACTTATAGAGCGCAAAACGTGTTTGTAAGTTTTGGAGAATTGCACCAGCCACACACAGTGCGAGTGTTTGGAAGTTCTGGCTGATGTTCAGTAAGGCACTACTATGCAGAGATTAACTTAAATCTAAAAAGGTATCCAACATTGTGCTTAACTATCCCTCAGTAGATTAAAACACATTTAAAATTGTAACCAGGCTATATTTTGTTCGCTACGTTACCTTGCAGTTGAATCTTGTGCGTCTCCTAATATGCAGCTAAGTAACTTTTTGGCAGCTTTTAAGAGGTTTGGTTTGTTACAAATGTCAGACATATTTGTGATACAGGTGGTGTGTGAATGTGGTCAATTTGTCAGCCAGATCAGTTAAAATGGAAGAGAAAACAGACATCTAATCATTTTTCAGTGCACCAAAGAGCAAAGTAATTAAAAGACCTAGTAATAAAATACAATCTAATAAAATCATCATAAGAAAAGAATGAAGAGCTTATGGAAATATTTCATAATGGTGTCATTAGGCAAAGGTATACAGAGAACAGAGCTCAGCACAGAGAGGCAGGGACAGTCAGAGGTACAAAAACTTTTGTGTCAGTGCGAGAAAATAAAGAGCTATCTTTTTTAGACCATGGACATGAGTATAAGTATGGTTTGATCTCGTCTAACAGAATCTTATTTGAGAAGCATCATCAAGATGGTTTCAGAATGAATTTGCACTGTAGTCATTAAATATGTGCTACTGATCTAATCTCAGAATCTGCCAAATTAGCTTCACAAGAACATATTTTGAACTTTCAGTACAGTTATAAAAGCAGAATAAATAATTTATCGAACAGCCAAACTAAATCAAACCAAATATTCTTCAGAAATATTTACTTAATGCAGTCATCTTTAAAACACTAAACACACTAAAACAACCTCATTGGGAAGTTGGAGACTTGAACTCGACTTGGAGTTTAAGGCTTGGGGCTTGACTTTATACTTGTCCATCTTGACTTGAGACTTAACTCAGATTTACTTGTATTGACTTAGGACTTGACTTGTGACTTGTCTGGACTTAAGTGTGAAGTCTTGAGACTTAATTGTTACTTGCAAGTCAGTGACTGGTTGGATTGGTTGTGTTTATGTGCAATAAAGTTATTCAATTCAATACTCAATGTTGAAGTGCTAGTCAATGTTAATTATACTAGTAACACTTTATCTGTTCATATAAACACAGTCCCATTGAAGTAGGTACTCTTAATAGGCAGACTACACTACCATACCGTTTTAGTTTAAATTCTGCCAGTTTAGTTTAAATGAAACATCCCGGTAAACTGAATCTCCTAAACTAAATTTTTGTCTTGTAACAGACGCACTTCCTTCCATTATCTCTGAAGTAACCATAAACTACTGTTTAAAAGCACAACATTAATTTATGAATATGTTTTAGTTAGCAGGCACTGACATCAAATATTATTAAATAAACAATTACCTAATGTATTTTGAGGAGCTGACACAGCTGAATTTGCAGATGTATCAAAGCATACAGTCAAAAGGGTCTACCAGCAGTGGCAAAAATCCCAATCTACAGGAAATTCACATCAGAATTGTGGCCAACAGATGCAACTGATAGACAGGGACTGCCAGCATGTTTCACAGCTTAATGAATAAAAATCTTTTTGCTCCCAAGTAAGAATTGCTTCTAGAATTCAACACAGGTCCTTCACAACCAATTTCTAAAAGAATATTCTGCAGGGAGCTGCATGCCATGTTCATATGAAGTGGCATCCAAGAGGCCTTTTGCTCACTTCTGATAAAGATATAAAAATTGGACTGTTCATGACTGGAAGTGTGTTATCTGGTGAAATAAATCTCGTTTCTGCCTGTCTGTGAATGATGCTAGACATTGTGTTCATCAAAGACCTCAGGAAGCCTTCAATGAGGACTGCCTGCAATGTGTGGTTCAAGCTACAGGAGTGGAGTGATCTGGGAGTGTTTTAATTAATGTGGAAATGGCGTCCTTTGGTACATTTGAACAGCAATGCCTAAATTAAGCTGCTCGACAACCAGGGTTTGCCTTTTGCTCATTACCTTACAGAGAAATCCTGTATTCCAAGATGACAATTCTGGCATACACAGTGCTGCAAATGTGACTGATTTCAATGAAGAACATTTAGGAGCAGTCACACATCTGGACTGGACTGTAAAATCCCCAGATGTGAATCATCTTTAAAATCAGTGGGACTACCTTGAACAATGAGTAAGACCATCGGGGCAAGAGTGGCTGAACAATGATGTCGCCTACGTTCAGAAACATCAGTCCATGCCAAATCGAATCACAGCTGTTATTTGTATTACACACTATTAGGTACGTTTCAGACACAGGTGACTATATTTTTGTCTGGTGAGCTCATTACTGTAGCTAATTAATGCTATATTTATGTCTGTCCTTAACTTAAGTAACCTAAGGCAAATCGTTTGGCTATTTGTTATTCACAAAAAGTTGCAGTTTTTGTTAAAAAATTAAGGGGTTTCCCACATGTCCCCACAAGATACATCTACACCTACCCCTAACCCTAACCCTAATCTTAACCATAACTTAAAGTGCAATGTTAACTCTTTTGGTTTTTCGAAAGAAAAGTTTCTGTACAAAAAAAAAAGCAGTTTTCCTCATGGGGACCTGGTAATTGTGCCCACAAGGCAAAAAAATGTCAGAAATGTCAGATTTGGTGCCCACAATGTAAAATAAATACCCCCCTCCCAGCACCCCCCCCCCCCAACACACCCACACACAGACACACACACACAGACACACACACACTCCAAACCTAACTCCTAATTTTCTAGCTGTGACTTTTCAAAGCAAACTGTCCAAATGAAGGCAAGCTTTTAAAGACGCTTTTCTAATGATATGCTTTTGTGAAAGATGTTCACCGGCTTTCAAGACATTCAAGTGCTTCTCTCCTTTCTCCTACTAATGAAAGACATCCTGCATAATGAAGAGCTCCTAAACCAGATCACAAACTGCTTTGCAAATGAGTCAACGCATATGGTGCATTAAACGTACATAGACATCACATTGATTTCCATTGCTTTTCATGTCTGTAGTATCTCAGATGTAGTATCCACATAGTCATATTCAGATTACAAGTGACATGTTTCAATGGGGACTGCTATCCATTGCATAACGTGCATTACGATTGACTATTATGAGTGGAACTATTTTTTACTATTTTTGTTTGTGAAATTATTTCAAGGAGCACCTGGTATGGCTGGACCTGATATTTATTTTTGTGGAAATAATAATAGCTGATGGGCAGTTCACCAGTTAAATAATTTCTGATCAGCAGTAGCCCTATCATTTCACTGTACCCCATTTGCCCTATATGATGCACATCTCTTGTAGAGGGATTACCCATGACCATGCTACTCTGGCCTTGTAAAATATTTATAGGCAAACTTTTTTTTTAATAGATACACAAGAAGTGGTACATAAGTACACCATGAGTGAAAGCAGGGAAAAAAACAAGGAAAACTTCGTCAAAGTAATTTCCTGATGAAACCCATAACAAATCTACTTTGTAAAACTATGTGTGTTTGATACCATATAACCTGAAATGTAAGATATACCTGATATAATCAAATCCAAGTACCACCTTGGTCCAGGATTATTGTATATAACAATAATCTGCGGATGTTTACTCAGACTTTTATCCCCCCAACATTTTTAGTCTGTGGAAGGTTGTATCTGCATGTCCCACATACGGAGGGCCAACTGTGCATGAGTGTCACTGGCTACATTCGTACTGCCAGCCTTCTGATCTGCTCAAATTATATATTTTTTAAGGGTTCTTTTAATGATGTTTTTAGAACTAGAGATATGGTTTTCAAGAGATTAGTTTTTAGATTTGGTTAGAAAACTGGGTACGGTAGTGGTATTTTATTTTCATCCTATATGTATAAATGTATATAAATTCTGAATGTAGCTTAGATAATCCCTGTTTAGAGGTTTAGCGAAGTGCTTGAGAATTGGAAGTCATACTAGATCAGTTCTAAACTTACTCTGGTTCATAAGTTTCTAATTTGACATGATGCTACAGCATTGCCATTATCACAATTGCTTACACAAACAGCCAGTGACATCAGATATTCTTTGGATTTCAGTATCAAACATAAAACGTTTGAGTTGAAAATGTCAGGTTTCATATTTTTGCTGTTTGCAGTCAACCAGAACCCAACTCACATAGAAGGGAAAACAATTCTAAAAATATATTCAGGACACTTTTACCACTTTTAATTCCACAATTCTTATGTACTCCATCAAAAACTGTTTCGCACATAAACATTAATTAAACATCTCGAAATTGCAGTAGGTCTCATTGATGCTACATCACACACTCACCAGGGCGCAGTAGATCTCAGGTGGGTCTCCACAGGTGATGTTGGTAGGGTCGAGGGTCACTTTCAGATATTTGGTCATGTCAGCAGCCTCTGGCTGGCAGGCCATATAATCCCAGGTGAGTCCTTCATCTGTGTAAACCTGCGACTTGCACATGTCGTAGTGGCCCCAAGCGGTAGGGTAGTGCTGCATGGCCAGGCTGGAAAAAGTTGGCCACATCGCCTGAAGGGTCACCATCAACCACACACGCATGTTTGCCTGGTTGAAGAACAGTGGGTGGATTGATAAGTGAATGGAGAACAAGGTATGAAATAGAAATTTAACAAGCCAAAGGTGAGGAATCATGCCAGCTTACTTCGTTCTTTATATAGGTCCACTGGGAGAGCCAAGTGAGATAGAGAGGGCAAAACGCCTGAAATGAGGATGAGTCGTCTTCTATGGCCTGCCGTTTCTGATAGACAGCCGTCTTAGATTTGCTTCCTGTCAGTCATCTTTCTCTTCCTGTCCGTCATTCTGTGATGAGAAAAGGGAGAAATGAGTGTGAGAGTGCGGCAAGTGAATAGGCAGAGAGACCACATGGGGGGTCTTATACACCTCCCAGAGAAATCTCACATTTCAAAGAGGCCATCAAAGAGAATGTGATCCGCAGCTTTCACATTACATGCACCATTCCTGTCCATGGCTATCCATCAGACACACACAAACAGCTCCACCTGACACCCAAATGGAATCAAGCCTGCATCTACAGTATGTAAAAGGTCTTGCTAGGGGAGATTTGAAAAAGACCTTGAATACATTTCTTTTTATTCTATGAATGATAAATCCTGTAATAGAGGGCAAATTCACAAGGTTACATGTGCAAAAGTTACTATAGTAACACGACATAAGGGTGATGAAGAGCTACACACACATCCCTCACAAAAGGCAAACATAGAAAAGTTTTTGATGGAAAATTGTAGGGTCAGAATGCTCTTTATATGTGTTTGTCCACTGTTTTTTCTATAATTGGAGTTTATTACTTCAATCTTTACTTCTACCTCATTGAATGCCGATTCAACTCCTCAGTTAAGGACCAAGCCCTTCATGGACTGAAACTGAATATGTACTGTAAGAGAAAACACAAATCTGTGCAAGCATTAGAGTTGACATGCCCGATCTACATTAATGACTCTTACAGTATATATAAATGACAAAAGAAAACACCCACCCTGATTTTGTTCCTGTTGGCTCTTCAGGTTATTTTAATGTTTTTTTTTCCTTTCTTGTTCTTTTTAGCCCTTACTTTTTATTTTATATTGATCACTACATATATATATATATATATATATATATATATATGTCACAGCTATTCCTTGATGAGATGCTCGATGAGATCCCTGTACCTGCTTTGCGTTTGAGCTCTTAGACATTTCTCAGCATTTTGTGATAAGTGCACTACATTTCTGTTTCATGCAGTCCTTTGTTTATAGTATTACGTTCATTTTAATACCAACTTAATTCAGTTCAGGGTCACCATGAGATGGGCCTAAATAGCAACCTAGGGGACAAGGGGAGAACCAACCTTAGATAGTCTGCCAATCCATCACAGGACACACACAAACACCTTGGGACACATTAGAGACACTAGCTCGAATGCATGCCTTTGGAGGAAACTGGAACACCCAGAGGAAACAACACAAACACAATGAGAATACGCAAAATTCACACAAAACGAGTCTGGGCCTGGAATCAAAGCGGGGATTGCTGAAGCTGTGAGGCAACAGCATTAACCACTGTTCCAACCTGCCACCCCATTTGTTCATAATACTCAAATAATTAATCAAATAATGCACAATTTCCTAAAATATCATGATCACAGATTGTTGACTAAAAGGGCATAACTAAACTGATAAATACTAATGAATGTCTGGATTGTTTTATCAGATCAGCAGTACAGTAAGTAATTTGGTCTGCAAATTGCTCAGTCTCAACACTGGCTTTTCCAATCCACATTAAAAAATGTTACAGAGTAGCACATGTAAACAAATTGCCCTTGTAAAGCTAAACAGGTCTTTATGTGAACAGATTACTGTTAAAAACAATAACATGCAATGAGCTTGTTTCTCTGTGTGTGTGTGTAGGCTGACCGATATTCTGTTCTGTACCCATACAGCACCATCCACAAGGTGTCTGTGTTATCCTTGCATTTGCCTAAATAAATGTATTTCGGTTTCATACAGTGCAGAAGTACAGATTGCCAAAGTTTCACGTTCTCACTAATTATTTTCTGTTCTATGGATTGTCATTTGTAATTAAGCTGAATTGACTCTCGATCAGCTCGAACTTACAAGAGGCTGTTAAATAGCAATTGTCCTTTAATCATGTTTTAAGGGAACAACTGCAATTAGCAGAAAATAAAAAGCAGAAAGGTTTTATCAGGCATGTAATTTGAGCCTTTGGATGGTGAACATAATTCATTCTCAGACAGAATACAGTGAGAGATGAGATTATACGGAAACAATAGAATTGAAAAATGGACACAGAGGGAAGGGTTATTTTCACTGACCTCTGACAGGAGCTTGGCTGTGTAAGCTTAACACAAATTGCCAGTGGCATTTTAGCATCAGTTAATCAGTCTGTCAGATCGGAATGCCCACTGACCAAACACACCATTTAAATGTTATTTTGATGTTATTTTAAATGTTATTTGTTTATTAAATTCCTTCTACATTTACGTGAATATTTGGTGCAGCTCTACACATGCCAAATACACACCAAACATGCACATGAACACTTTACTTCCATTGTTACATACAATCACCAGACATTTTATTAGGTACACCTTGCTAGTACAGGGTTGAACATCCATTTGCCTTCAAAACTGCCTTAATTCTTCGTGGCATAGATTCAGACATTCCTCAGAGTTTGTGGTCCATACTGACATGACACACAGTTTCAGTTGGTTTATCGGCTGTACATCCCTGATGCAAATATCCCATTACACTACATCCCAAAGTACTCTACTGGATTCAGATCTGGTCACTGTGGAGACCATTTGAGAACAGTGAACTCATTTCCATGTTCAAAAAACACTTTAAGATGCTTTATGCTTTGTGACATGGCACATTATCCTGCTGGAAGTAGATCAGAAGATGGTACACTGTGGTCATTAAAGGGATAGACATGGTCAGCAACAACATTCAAATAGGCTGTGGAATTTAAACAATGCTCAACTGGTATTAAGGTGCCAAAGGTGTGCCATGAAAATATCTCCCAAACCACTACACCACCAACACCAGCCTCATCTACTGACAGAAGGCTCACAAAATTCTGAAACCACCATCCGAGTGTCAGAGAAGAAAACGTTGTTCATGTTTTTCGTTTGGTGAGCCCATGTGAATTGTAGTTTCAGTTGCCTGTTATAACTGACAGGACTGGCACCTGGTGTGGTCTTCTGCTGCTGTAGCCCCTCTGCTTCAAGGATCAATGTGTTGTGCATTCAGGAATGCTCTTCTGCATACCTCGGTTGTAACAAGTGGTTATTTGAGTTACTGCTGACTTTCTATCAGCTCGAACCAGTCTTGCCACTCTGACCTCTGGTATCAACAAGGCATTTTCATCTTTTTCACATTCTCTAGGGATGGCTGTGCGTGAAAATCCCAGTAGATCAACAGTTTCTGAAATACTTGGACCAGCCCATCTTGCACCAACAACCATGCCATGTTCAAAGTCACTTAAATCACCTTTCTTCCCCATTCTGATTCTCTGCTTCCATGTGATTGGTTGGTTACATATTTCCATTAATGAGTAGTAAACAGGTATACTTAATAAAGTGACCAAAGAGTGTAGCTAGTGATGTGGTATTAATGCCTTTATCTTTGCATTTTGTCCTTGGTTTTTAAGGAATACCGCACATTACAGTGACACCTGCAAGTAAATTAAAACTTGTATGTAATGTGTTTGCTTTTTCACCTTGTAGTATACTGTGCAACTGTACCAGTCAGGTGCATATGCATAAATTTTTTATTATCATTACACAATTATTCTAAATTGTGAATGGCTAACATTAGCATATTTTCCACAGTATTACCGCAGAATACAATAATTAATGAAAAAGTAAATGATCTCTAAAACTACTAGATTGCCCTTTAGTTAGACAGCTAATGGTGTAGGTAGTTAGCTTACTGCTATATTATCTATGTGATTTTATCTGCAATCACTTTGAGGTACTTTATGCCACTTGGTGCGTTCTTGTTGGAGAGATGATTCAACAAGGGTCTGAGCAAAGGTCTACAACAAAGCACAAAGCCAACAGTGGAATTCAGTAAAGCAGAATGATGTGAAAACATGCCTGCTTTTGGCGCATTCTTGTCGTAATTTATAGCAGCATTTAGCAGACACCCTCATACACGCAATTTACAATTGAGCCAAGAAGCTGAAGTTTAAAGGCCTTTCTCCAGGGCCCAACAGTGGCAATTTTAACTCTCAACTTTTGGATTAATAGAGCAGAGTCTCTACCCTTGAGCCACCACTGTCCCAATTGAATATTTTTCTCCCTGTACTTTGATCTCCAATCTGAATATATTCATTCACTTTCTCATCCTCTTAATCCTGGACAGGGTCACGGAAGAGCCGATGCATAGCTGGAGCAAGGCAGGAACATCTCTAGACAGGGCACCAATCCATCATAGGGCACATACACTCATGCCACTTTAGCGTAATCAATAAATCTAATGCATATCCTTGGACTGTGGGAGGAAACTGGAGTACCTGGAGAAAACACACATGGGATTGAACCCAGGACTTTCACGTTGAGGCATGACAGTGCTCCCCACCGAACCACCGTGCCACCAAACAGCCCAATATTATTACTCCAATTCAACATGTCACTGTCCTGTGTTTATGCTAAATACCCATCATTAGGCAAATTATGTACTTTGTGCTTGGTTTACTATGTCTGGACATAAGCTCCAGCACACAAGTCCAGAAATCAATGGTTCGATCCCGATTTTGGAGTGTGTCGAGTCTGCATGTCCTCCCCGTGGTTGTGTGAACCAGGTACTCTGGTTTCCTCCCACAGTCCAAAGATATGTGTGTTAGGCTAATTGGTGTCTCTAAAGTTCTCTTAGTATGTGAGTGTGTGTTCCCTACGATGGAATGATGCCCTGTGCCCCTGGCTAGGCACCGGGTTTCCCCCGACCATGATAAGGAAAAAGTGGATAAGACAATGAATGAATGAATGAATTAATTAATTAATTAATGTGTCTTAATAGTATCAATGTTACCTTGCTCCTGGCCTGAACAGACATTGATGCTGAAACGACATTAATTAAACAAAAACAAACAAACAAAAAACCCCAAACAAATTGCCTGGCTATCTACCTAATTTAAAAGTGCAGCTGAAGTGCAAGGTTCCAGACTACAGCTTTATAAGCATTTCTTTAATCTGCATAGAATAGTTAAATATTCAACACACCATTTTCTATTCAACAACAGAGAAATTATGTATTTACTGCCTCATACATCTCTCCTCTGCCCCTCTGCTTTCTTTCTGCTCAATGTTCTTACTTTTTCTTTCTTTCTCTCTATCGTTACTTTTTTAAATGAAATTGTTTTTATTTTTTCTTGTCACATTTCATTCTGTTTTGTAATTCAAGTACGTTTTTTCCCATTGGTTCTTTTCCATTTTTTTTTCTTTTCATAACATGTGAGCCAAAGTGTTCATATGTGATATCTATGCTATTTGTACTATTAAAGGAGGGTATCATTTAAAAATGTGCTGCATTTGTTTCTGCATTTTGCAATGTGCTAGCTCTTTTGGTTCCATTTTCTTTGTACCTTTCTCACTGCTTTTCACACTCTACCTTTCTTCTATCTATCTTTCTATTTTTAGCTGGGATTGTCCAATCCAATGACTGGTCACTCTCTTTAAAGGACAGAGATATTATGTCTATTAACCACATCCCAAGAACGTTAACTTAACTGGTATAATTTTTTCTTCCACCTTCTATCTCTCTCCTTCTCTGGGTTTCTGTGTTTCTTTCTGTCTTCACTCCATCTGCCCCCTCATCTTCTCTTATTAAATCTGGTAGATCTAATCAGGATCTCCATCCATTGGGGCATAACCCAATGCTGATGTATGTGCTGAGTTTTAATAGGACACTGCCATGCTCTCAGATTCATACAGAAATTGACCTTTTCTCATGCCACCAGTATTCATGAGCACTCATCCTGTAGGTTGAACTAATGAAGAATGATGATGTCTATGGGGAAACTTTCAAAGTTTATCTTCTGCATTTTGTTTTTAAGAACTGTGGGGTCCAATTTTGATTTTGCTGAAATGGCCAACATGGTGGGTTGGTGGAAAACACTGTTGCCTCGCAAAATGAAGGTCCAGGGTTCGATCTCAGGTGGAGCGTTCTGGGTTCTTTCTGTGTGGAATCTGCATGTTCTATCCCTGTGTCTGGGTGGGTTTACTCTGGGTACTCCGGTTTCCTCCCGCAGTCCAAAAACATGCTTTAGGTTAACTGATTACGCTAAGTTGGCCATAGTGCGTGTGTATGAGTTTTTGAGTGCATTGGCCTACAAGGGATGGTGCCCTGTCTAGGATTATTCCTTCTTTGGGCCCTATGCCGCCGGCTGGGAACCAACTCCCCCGCGACAGGACAAGAAAGTGAATGAATGAAGAGTCCAAGGGTAAAGGATTCTTGATAGAGTCTGACTTTGAATGCTTTGAATACTGTCCAATTAGTCATAGAGTCTTAGCTTACACTCACTAGTACTACTCTCAATCCTAACATCGACTTTAATTTTACAAATTTATCCCAATTTCATAATATAAGCTCATAAGACATGCAACAGATCAACATAACACCAAACCAAAAATGCTTGTGTTACGGCTACTAAATATCACAATAGGATGGCACAAGCAGAGATAAATGTCATTTTTCATCTTCAGCCCAATTTGTCATCCATCGACCACTCCGGAGACAGAACGAGAAAGAAGCAGAGAGCATGAAAGTAAGAATAAGGAGGAGATTGAGAGAGAGAGGCAGAAGGAAGGAGAGAAATGGGTTGGAGAAAAAGAGAGACACTAACAGTGGAGAGTGTGAAAGAAACAGGATGACAGAAAGAGACAGCAAAAAGATATGAAGTGTGTGCGCATGTTCTGGCAGAACGAGAGTGATAACGTGCCACGCTGTGTGAGCTTTAATCTGAGTTTGAGTCTTATCTGTTCCTGTATCATGACTGACTCATTACACACACACACACACACACACACACACACACACACACACTTGATAAATATATGTTTTGGGGACTTTCCAAAGAAATTACAATTACTGTAGACTAAAAAACCCTAAGTTTAAGCCATGTGCTCTTTGGCTCTTTTGTTTTTTCAAATAAACTTTGCAGTTGTTGTATAAGAGCAATTTTCCTTGTGGGGACCAGCAAAATGTCCTTATATATTATAACCCCAAATCAGAAAAAGTTGGGGAAGCATGGAAAATGTAAGTTTCTGCATCTCCGGTGTGAACACATTCCAAAAAAGCTGGGTTGGGGCGACTTAAGGCAAGCAAAATAAATAAATAAATAAATAACAATGTGATTTCAGACAGGTGATATCATAAGGTGATTGTAATCATGATTTGGTACAAAAGCAGTACCCACGAAAGGCTCAGTCTGATGTAAGATGATCTCCAGTTTGTCAACAAATACCCGACAAAATTATAGAAATTTTTTAAAACAATGGTCCTCAAAGAACAATTTAAAGGCATTTGCATATTTCTTCCTCAACAATAATATAATATTATGCATTGTAGAGTACGAAATATGCAAATGCCTTCCAATTGGGTTAGATGACGTAATGCGCTAATATGCATATTTGTGATGTCATCACGTCGTATTGACATGCTGCCTAATTCCGGCTGGTATCAGTCCTTTACGTCTTGTCCTTCTCTCTTACTCTCTTCACAGGATAAACTAAATGAACCATGTTCATATTTTAAAAAGAGCAACAGTATGTATGTATAATTAATGCACTTTAATTCCAATTCCATTTTATAGCCTTAAATATGCGCTATACTCATTCATGTCTGTGTGCCATGTGCTATGTATGCCGCTCTCTCGGGGAAGAAGAGACGATTCTTTTCTGTGGGAAGTAGCTATGGTTACTACAGAACTCTGTAGATTTGCCACTACTCGATTTTTGGAAAATACCTCACAAGTGTGGTCTGAAAAGTTGCTAAATCTCATAACAAAATCAGTAACTTTGCAACAAGGCAGCAGCTTTCTGTGATTGGGGGGCTTGGAATTTAGAGCTATAGTAATATAATATAAAATAGCCCTAAACTCTTTTGGATTCCCAACTCCCAACTCTTTTGGATTCTGTTGCAGGTCTGAAATGCAAGAATGGATGATTACTTACAACTGAAACGAAGCTGACCAGACAGAACACCAAACATCTTATGTTCATACTGTCTGCACTTAAATAAAAGTCAACGTAAGAAACACTGCATTTTTTTCTTCCAATACGTCAAAACTTCTACAAAACGTTTTCTGATTTGGGGATGTACATTAACTTGCACCCCACCCCCTATGCAGGCACACAGTCAAACATCTGCTGGTGACTGTTTATGAAATATGATGGTTATTTCATCCAATTCTTTACTGCACTTTCCAAAACACACTTAAAGATATATATTTTTTTAACCACAAGCATTGCCCTGTAATCTTCAAAGTTTCCTTCACTGGGTCATATACCATTGCTTTCTTATTTCTGAATTAACATTCATTGTAACCTCTGAATTAACCTAGTTTCCAGTGTTTCATTGCATGCTTGTGTTTGAACTAATATTGTCCCCTAGTTTCCCCCAGCATCTTTGACTCTTAATACCATTGGCCTCTAGTTTTCAGCATCCCATAATTTATATATTTCCTATGAAATATTACTTAGTTTGCGGTGTCTAACAGGGTCCAATCCCATTTAGTGTCCATTATCCCTAGTTTTGAATGTGTCCTGGTATTAGTACCCCTCGTTTTTTTTTGTCTGTTTGTTTGTTTGTTTTTTGTTGGACATTTTAAGTGTCCAACAGTTTGTCCTAGTCTTTAGTATCCAGTGCTTCCTCTCTGTGTCTCTAAACAGGTTCCTAGTTTCTGCTATTCTCTTATCTTCAGTGTTCATCATTTTCTTTTTACCTGTATTACCGTATTTTTCGGACCATAAGGCGCACTTAAAATCCTTTCATTTTCTCAAAAATCGACAGTGCGCCTTAAAATGTGGTGCGTCTAATGTATGAATTAATTCTGGTTGTGCTTTCTGACCTAGAACCGATTGTAGATGGTACACGGCACTCATAAATCTGTCAAAATGTTTTAGCACGCCGTTGGTAAGTTACGAAGCTTACGGCAACCGTAGTCAGGAACATAGCGGAGTAATACCAATCTATGCCTCAACATTAGGGTATGTGCATTCATTCATTTATTTTCGAAGCGGATTTAACTCCACGCTATCGGTCACGCAGTACAACACGGACATAGAGCAGCTGCGAGAGAATTCAACATTAACAAATCAATGGTACGGAAGTGGAGGAAGCAAGAAGACGCCCTGAGCCAGGTAACAAAGACCAAACTGAGTTTCCGATGGAACTTAAGAGTTTTGTTTCATTTAATGCGTCTTATAACCTGGTGTGCTTTATAGCCCGGAAAATACGGTAGATATTTGGCTCAACAGTTCGTATAATATATAATTGTTTTCTAGTATGTATTGTGTTTTCTCTTTGATAGTAAAGGCTGACACTTGTATTCTCTAAGACATATGACTCAGCATCACAAATAGACTGAAGAGACTTGGAGAGGCTTGCTGCCCATTCTACATTAGCTCAAAGTTGTTCAGCATTAGCTCGCACTCTAATTGGCAAGAAGACATAGAAGACAATTTTCTTCTCTTTTCAACTAATTGCTCCAAAGAACTACGTATGGTGTAGTTTGGATTTCAATCTCTGCTCCCCAACATTGGCGTAAACGTTAACACAATAAATTCCAAATAGCGCAATAGGCAAAACGGGTTAAATAAAAGGCCACCAAGGCTGAAATCTGCTCATTTATATATCAGTTTTGGTTGGTACAACGCTTGCATGACTGCTGTGTAGTAATGCTAAATCAAAGTTACAACCTTGAACTTGTCACAAGCTCTTAAGATGTTTCTCCATTCCGGAATCATCAGCTTTGCTGTCAACAAGCTGATATGTGTTTGTGTCAGGTTGTTTACAGTGTGAGACTGTGTGACAGACTACTGGCTCTGCCTTGTGATTACAGTCCTCTGAAACTCTTCCAGATGCCTTTATGTTTAGGTTTCAGGACACATTAGCAGAGAACATGTCACATATTGCATTCCCAAATTTTTTTACACCAAATAGAAAATTACTGACCGAAACAAACTGGACCTGAAAACCGGAGCTGTCCTGTGTAATTAATGAATTAATAAATTGATTTGTTTATTTTTATAATTAAAGAACACAAGAGGCAACATAGTAAAACAATGACCTCAGAAAAACAAAAAAGTTGTTAAACATACACAATATGTATTACAAAAAACGAACACTGCGAAGAGTCATCGTGTATCACAGCTTTGGAATATGGAAATATAAATAGCCTAGCCTACTTTTCATGAAAACAAAGCAATAGGCGACAGATGGATGGTGGGAACAAAATTAAGTGCATGTCAAATCAGTTCTGTACTGTAAGATTATGGGGACATTCAGTGCAACTTTCTTTACCGAGCTGCGGCTTCATTGTGTATTTTTAACAGCACTCCTAGGTAAATTCTTATTTTGAAGCTATGGAGTGATTAATAAGCTTGTGGTTCAATTGACAGAAAATTCAATATCTGTGGAAAAGCACAGGGGCCATATGACAGTATAATATGACTCAGAGGTATTCCATTGTTTGATCAAAAACAAAGTAAACAGTAGTGAATTGAGAGCTTCTCTAATCTAGAATCTCTCTTCCAGTGGCACCTACTGGAAGAGAAATGCAAAAAGCAATTTCAATACTCCTCACTGAATGTTTAGCCAATCTTTATCATGCTTTTGTCACTTATTATATGAATAAGGCTCAACAGATCTTGAAAACTGCAGGTTTGAAAACAGTTCGCTAGTACTGGAGCCAGTGCCGCGTTTGAGACAACGTACTGAGTGGTGTTTGTATTCTCATAATTGCGGTTAGATTTATTCTTATTTCTGTTAAGCAGTGCCACAGTAAACACCATCTTGAAGAATGAATATTAATACCGTATCATTTTATGCTCACTGTCCTGGTTACAAATACATGGTTTACTAATATAAAATAGACACAAAACTGAATTTGATTACTCTTTGTTGGAGATATCCCAAGAAAACATGTCTGCCAACTGGTTAGAAGCAAATATTTTTGAGGCATACATGTACAAAGGTCGAGATACCGGGAAGGATATTCAATAAGTTATAGCCTCTTTGGGAAAATAAAAATGGGTAGCCACATATGCACGTTACATGAATTTCTTTGAGAAGATGTGCTACTATTCTTCTATTTTTAACTTGAACCCACTTGCCAGTTGGTGAGGTGATCTTGCAGCAATTGTTTTACTGAAAACTATGTGTTTGGATTGTACTGTGGATAAAAACATTTTCAAAATGAATGACAATATAAGTCTAAGGAGGCTCTTGAGTTCTAGTCAAGACATTTAGAAGATTACTACATTTCAAATCTATACAAAATACAACACGTCTCTCACTCTCTGTCTCAGAGTGTGAGAGAAACTGTAGATGCTCTGCATTTCTATGAAACCACTGTAACTGTCTGAAGTGAAGTTGGTGCTTGTTAATTTTTGCATTAACACTTACACCAAGACAACAAGACAAAGACGAGACTATTTTTGGATGACAGGCCAGATCAGTGAGCAGACAAATTTATATTTAAACCTGTAACTGTTTCGCAAGTTCCAAAAGAGGTTGAAGCTGACTTATTTTAAAGACATGCACCATGATCCTGTGTATGCATTTATGTTTCAATGCTTTACATAGCCTTTCATTTGTCAGACCAGCTGTCTCATGCACTAATCTAATTCAAATCAGAATTGTGGACAGTATGGAAATTGCAAATAAAATTAAAAAAAGTAAAAAGCAATCCAGTGTTTCTTACATTTACTTTGTTACATTTTTTATTTTTATTTCAGTATGAATCCAACCCATTAAATGCTGGGATGGGGACAGTTTAGTGCAAGTAATGAGATAAAAATTAATAGCAATAATAAAATAATAATCATAATTATGTGATTTCAAACAGGAGATGTCAACAGATGTCATGATTTATACAAAAGCAATATCCATGAAGGGCTGAGACTTTGATGACAAAGATGGGCAGAGGATCTTAAGTTTGGGAGCAAATACATGGGAAAACTATTGAATTGTTTAAAACAATGTTCCTCAAAGAAAAATTGGAAGGGATTTACATATTTCTCCCTCCATAGTGCATAATATCATCAATCTGGAAGAATTTCAGTGCGTAAAGGTTAAGAGAGCAACCCTAAAAACACTTGCAATATCCAGACCATCAGACAGCACTCCATCAACATCAATAGCTCATGTAACCACATGGGTTATATTTGTTTTGGCAAACCTTTGTCAATTACTACAATGCAGAGTTACATTCACAAATGCAACTTAAAATCTTACTGTGCAAAAAAGAAGCCTTACATTAACCATGTCCAGAAGCGGCATCAACTGCTATGGACTCTGGGGCATCTGCGATGGACCATCACACAGTGGAAACCTGTATTGTTTCCATACATATCAGTAATCCAGATCTTTTTCGAAAGAAATGGACACTGTGGACTGTCAGGGTATGTGGTTTGGTCAGGACCCTTTGCAATGGTCATTTACACTTCTGTGATGGCAGCATTAATGCAGCAAAGTACATTGAGATTTTAGGGCAACAAACACTGCCTTCAAGATGACATATTTTCCAGGGATCGTGTCGGCAGTGTGCTTCCATGCACGGCTTCCGTGACAAAGCATCACTGTTAGTGCGCAGCTTCCCAACAGTGTTTTATTATAAACTGGAAAGGCTGCAGAGCAATGACTCATGGGGCGAAGTGCACTTCTGGCTCATCACATTAGCCATGTTAGTGAAATGTATTCCAAAAGACAGTGAATGGCGTGCCAAGAAGTGAGGACTTCAAATGTTTACGCCCTATTACTCTGGACAACAGTAGTTGTGCTCAGGTTTACAGATTTGCCTACTGAAGTGAATGCTTAGTACCATCCTACCTGCAACAGGACCACTCCAACAACCATGCTACTGGCATCAGAGTCAACCACTAATGAGGCACTAGAGATAGGGAGTAGGAGAACAGATGCAGTGTTGAAAGAAAACTGAGGGCACTGAAATGCCTCCTTAGCCTCATCAAACTACCAAAACTCTATGCCCCATGCTGTTAATGCCGGCTAACACACAATCAAAGCAGCAGATAGCCTCATCAAATATGGCTGTCATGTTACAAATCTGAAAGGTATGCCTGTGAACTACCATAATCCATCACCGTTCAAAACACAGACTATTCACAGATGTTGTCAGTGGCTGCTAATATCTCTTGCAGAGATCCAGCAAGCTAAAGCCCCACGACCCGACAACCTAGTCCAACATGTCATAACCATCTCATCCGTGCCATAATACGTGCCAGGGGTAAAAAAAAAAAAAAAAGGTCCAAACTAAAAATTATTTGTCAGATAATGAGCAAAACTAAGAACATGCAGTCTTGGGACCTGTGCCACCATTTGATGGACACTGTTTGTGGGGGGGTCAGTGAACTGTTTGTTTATATAGCCTTCTTGTAAACAAAGATAAATTAAAGAAAACATTCAAATATTTGATATACAACACAAACTAACACTGGATGTTCATAATTTTTCAAAATATCTTCTGTCTTGTTTTTTTCATTACAAGATGAATCGGCAGTTGGTAATCTGCCACACCTGATGCAGCCGTTCACAAGCCTGAAAACAAGCTCTTAAACAGACCCAGCACTGAAATATACAGCTAGAGATCTACAATATGCAGTTTTGTGAGTCCTGAGACAAACAAGTGAGACAATCTGCTCCAAAAAATGCAAAATACAATATCATGTAGGTGTCAGAAACCATATACAGTGGTGCTTGAAAGTTTGTGAACCCTTTAGAATTTTCTATACTTCTGCATGAATATGACCTGCCTAAAACATCATCAGATTTTCACACAAGTCTAAAAAGTAGATAAACAGAACCAAGTTAAATAAATGAGACAAAAATATTACACTTGGTCATTTATTTAATGAGGAAAATGATCCTGTATTACATATCAGTGAGTGACAAAAGTATGTGAACCTCTAGGATTAGCAGTTAATTTGAAGGTGAAATTAGAGTCCGATGTTTTCAATCAATGGGATGACAATCAGGTGAGTGGGCACCCTGTTTTATTTAAAGAACAGGGATCTATCAAAGTCTGCTCTTCACAACACATGTTTATGGAAGTGTATCATGGCACAAACAAAGGAGATTTCTGAGGACCTCAGAAAGAGAGTTGTTGATGCTCATCAGCCTGGAAAAGGTTATAAAACCATCTCTTAAGAGTTTGTACTCCACCAATCCACAGTCAGACAGTTTTTGTACAAATGGAGGAAATTCAAAACCATTGTTACTCTCCCCAGGAGTGGCCAACCAACAAAGATCACTCCAAAAACAAGGCGTGTAATAGTTGGCAAGGTCACAAAGGACTCCAGGGTAACTTCTAAGCAACTGAAGGCTTCTCTCACATTGGCTAATGTTAATGTTCATGAGTCCACCATCAGAAGAACACTGAACAACACTGGTGTGCATGGCAAGGTTGCAAAGAGACAGCCACTGCTCTCCAAAAAGAACTGCTCGTCTGCAGTTTGGTAAAGATTACATGGACAAGCCAGAAGGCTACTGGAAGAATGATTTGTGGACGGATGAGAACAAAATAGAACTTTTTGGTTTAAAAGAAAAGCAATATGTTTGGAGAAAGGAAAACACTGCATTCCACCATAAGAATCTTATCCCATCTGTGAAACATGGTGGTAGTATCATGGTTTGGGCCTGTTTTGCTGCATCTGGGAGAGGACGGCTTGCCATCACTGATGGAACAATGAATTCTGAATTATATCAGAGAATTCTAAAGGAAAATATTACTAATATGTAATATTGAATCATTTTCCTCAATAAATAAATAACCAAGTATAATATTTTTGTCTCATTTGTTTAACTGGCTTCTCTTTATCTACTTTTAGGACTTGTATTAAACTCTGATGTTGTTTTAGGTCATATTCATGCAGAAATATATAAAATTCTAAAGGCTTCACAAACTTTCAAGAAGCACCATAGTAGCTGGTCTTCATCAGGCCAACTTCAGCTATTCTGAAATGTACAAGAAACTAAAATCACAGCAAATCCCCATTTTACGATCACCAATTAAGAGAAAAGGTCAACAGTTTGAAACAACATGTGATGTTGCCAGAAAGAAAGGATCTGGAAGGCCCAAAGACAGATGATGACAACCTGCTGAAATATACAAATTTCAAAACCAGCAGAAAGGCCTTAAAAAACTGTCAGCAGAATTCAAGGCCTTAGAAACAAGGCTCTTTCAAGAAGAACAATCAACAGAAAGTTGTCAAATGCAGGTTTTGTTTTTCTAGAAGATGTTTTAAAAATGGCACTTTTGTCCAAGAAAAACATCAAGAACAGAATGAAGTTTCTGGCAGAATATTATATTTGGAAGAAATTCTGTTTATTATGTGAACTGATGAATCACAGTTTAATTTGCATGGTTGTGGTCCAGAGAGATGTCTTCGAAAGACCTGGTGAGAAAAACAGCACTCACATGGACTGCTGTCACCGCAACACGGAAGGCGAATGGGCCCGTGCTGAGCTCCAAGTGGTGCCGAGCTGCTGATGAGGGCTGTCCAGGTGGCTGGCAATGGAGCGTTGCTGTGCTGGCCTGTCATCAAGGAAATGCTGTGCACTGCCATCATCACGGTGTCATCATAGCACAGTCATTGCTTACTTTCTGGACATCGCCATCTTGTACCTCATCACTGCTATGCCATTGAAGGATTCCACCAGACAGCTGCTGCTACATGCTGTCGTCAACCTGCCGCTGTACATCGCCATCATCTCACGCTGGCCATCTTCCAGCCGCTGTTGACAATTGGGCTAACTGGCCCCACCTGGAAATGCCAGGCAGGTGTAGCACTCAGTTCCCAACTCTTGGTGAGCTTCCCCGCTGCTGCTTTGGTGGTCCTGGTTTCACTTATTCTCCTGTTATGGCCTGGCCAATCTCTTCCAAACGATCATCTAGCTGCCTCTTCAAAAATAGGCATCATCTCACTTCATATACCAATGTACCTCAAAAGAAGAACACTAACCAGAAAGGTTGCTCGTTGTGTAGCTGATGTGAGGGAGAATGCTACACTACTTTCAATAAATATCATGATCATGGTAGCCTAAAGTCACCAGAAATGCAGGAAAATAATGAAGCATAATAACGTTGGCACAAAGCACTTATAATTATGTACTTAAAGTAATGAAAAGCATATCCATACAAAGGTGAAATTAACATCATTCACACATACTAGATATCAGTGCTGGAAGGTATGACCAAACATTTGTGTCAGGGTTTTGTTGTTGTTGTTTTTTCCTGGCGTTTTCAAGGTATATCACTGTATTTTTAGTTTATTATTATTTTTGGATTCGGCATGACTGGACTTTTATATAGGTTTGTGGCTTATCATACTGTCAAGTGTACGTAGAATATTTTTTTTATAAATTCACAACATTACAAAATTACACAAATAAAGGAATCAATATGCATGAAACAGTTGCATAATGTAAACATTTTTTTTATTGTGCAAACTGCAAGGTATTAAAAACAGAACTAAGAGATATGCCTTTTTTCTGGTTGAAGTATTTTCACCCTGGTAAGACTCCTGTGTCTAATCTCAAATCCAGTTTTTTAATCTTTGCACTGAACCCATCTCTCTCAACTATATTGTTACTGTGTTCACTATATCGCTCCACCCCTTGCTTTTCCTATCATATGCACTGAGAAAATCCCTCTTCAAACTGATGTCTGACCCTTTGCCTTGACTGTTTCACTGAGGCAGTGGTTGACGGCATCAAATCTTATGATTGTAATTGCATAAACTCTTGGTATTCCAACACGTTTTCTGCTGGTGAGACAGACTAAGCTGCTAGTGTTGCCAACAGCAGCTTGACACTTTTTGCAGTATACAGGTTTTGGTCTGCGTCAGATTATTATTTTTTTTAATAAAAAAAAACTTTCAAACTGCAGCCACACCTCCATTCTTGGGATATTCTTTCCCATGGTCTCACTTGTTTTACCCTGCATTTCTGTTTTCTGTTCTTTAATATACCATGCTGTTAACAGACTATTAGGCTACCTGGCTAGCTAGTAAACTGAACCCTGTAGTTCGGCAATACCATTCTGTGCAGCGCCCCATAGCACGATTAGTAGCAAACAATATTACAGTGGTGCTTGAATGTTTGTGAACCCTTTAGAATTTTCTATATTTCTGCATAAATATGACCTAAAACATCATTAGATTTTCACACAAGTCCTAAAAGTAGATAAAGAGAACCCAGTTAAACAAATGAGACAAAATTCTTATACTTGGTCATTTATTTATTCAGGAAAATGATCCAATATTAGATATTAGTGAGTGGCAAAAGTATGTGAACCTCTAGGGTTAGCAGTTCATTTGAAGGTGAAATTAGAGTCAAGTGTTTTCAATCAATAGGATGACAATCAGGTGCGAGTGGGCACCCTGTTTTATTTAAAGAACAGGGATCTATCAAAGTCTGCTCTTCATAACATGTTTGTAGAAGTGTATCATGGCACAAAGGAGATTTCTGAGGACCTCAGTCAACAGGCTGGAAAAGGTTACAAAACCATCTCTAAAGAGTTTGGACTCCACCAATCCATAGTCAGACAGTTTGTGTACAAATGGAGGAAATTCAAGACCACTGTTACCCTCCCCTGGAGTGGTATACCAGCAACATTGGCTAATGTTAATGTTCATGAGTCCATCATCAAAAGAACACTGAACAACAATGGTATGCATGGCAGGGTTGCTAGAAGAAAGCCACTGCTCTCCAAAAAGAACATTGCTGCTCATCTGCAGTTTGCTAAAGATCATGTGGACAAGCCAGAAGGCTATTGGAAGAATGTTTTGTGGACGGATGAGACCAAAATGAAACTTTTTGATTTAAAAGAAAAGTGTTATGTTTGGAGAAAGGAAAAAACTGCAAACAAGCATAAGAACCTTATCCCATCTGTGAAACATGGTGGTGGTAGTATCATGGTTTGGGTCCATTTTGCTGCATCTGGGTCAGGACGGCTTGCCATCATTGATGGAGCAATTAATTCTGAATTATATCAGAGAATTCTAAATGAAAATATCAGGACATCTGTCCATGAACTGAATCTCAAGAGAAGGTGGGTCATGCAGCAAGACAACGACCCTAAGCACACAAGTCGTTCTACCAAAGAATGGTTAAAGAAGAATAAAGTTAATGTTTTATAATGGCCAAGTCAAATGTCCTGACCTTAATCCAATCGAAATGTTGTGGAAGGACCTGAAGCGAGCAGTTAATGTGAGGAAACCCACCAACATCCCAGAGTTGAAACTGTTCTGTATGGAGGAATGGGCTAAAATTCCTCCAAGCCGGTGTGCAGGACTGATCAACAGTTACAGGAAATGTTTAGTTGCAGTTATTGCTACACAGGGGGGTCATAGCTGATACTGAAAGCAAAGGTTCACATACTTTTGCCACTCACTAATATGTAATATTGGATCATTTTCCTCAACAAATAAATGACCAAGTATAATATTTTTGTCTCATTTGTTTAACTGGGTTCCCTTTATCTAGTTTTAGGACTTGTGTGAAAATCTGATGACATTTTAGGTCATATTTATGCAGAAACACAGAAAAAATGGTTCACAAACTATCAAGCACTACTATATATACAGGTATGCACCATTTAATGACCACATTATGTATTGTGAAACAGATTTATATTACCGCAGCCACACAGTCTTTTTGTGCTACTGTAAATTAAATATAAAGGGTATTTGCACAAGAAAACTGTGTGAGAATGATACATAAATGCATCAGAGATACCACCGACAACACGAGTGGAAGCCTAAACTATTAAACATGTGCTAAACCTTTTGTATGGAAATTCAGAGTAATTATAAAAAAATACAGTCATCTACTGTTATGACCCTGTCTAGGGGAAAGCCGTAACACTTAAGTGAATGGTATGATAGATGTGGCTCTTTTGTTTGACAGTGGCAAAAATTGTGTTCATAAAGAGTATAACAACACAGAAGAACAGCCAAAAACAGAGACTTGACAAGTGGAGATGAATCATCTTATATAGCTGCAGTATGGGTTAGAGAGAATACACAGGTAGTGGGGAGACTAACAAAGCAGTACTACCTACAATAGGACAGGTACACTTAGGAACAACATTTACAGCTTGTTCCAAAGAAGGACATGAATGACAGATTTTTATTTCCTATTATAACTGTTAAGACATCTGTCATTAAAGTGAATAAATGTTGATCTCATGGTCATTAAATGGCACATACATGTGATTTGCTGCTGACTGAAGCATTACAGCTACATAGTTTCTGCTATGCTACAATATGGAGGTATATGAAAAAAATCTCATTCCTTGTCAAATACTTTTAATAGCACATACTCAAAGTTAATGTCTGACCTTGTATTACAGATGTGACTACTTTACTATAGACATTATCGTTAAAAGAGGTGCCCGCCGTTGAAAACAAGCAAGCACTAGATGTAGTAACCACGTCTCTATAAACCCAACATTAACACACACACACACACACACACACACACACACTTTACCAAGTTCTCAGCATGGTCATTTGAAATATTCATGTGTGCTCTGAGATTGTGTGTGTCCTGTAATGCTGGCATGAGCTCTATACTATCTGTCTGGTGTGAGATGCAGGAATCAAGCACATGTTTGCCCAGACAATTTCAGTTCTCCCTCTAACTCTCAGTCTATGTCTGACTCACCAGAACCATACAGTGTGTGCTTTCCGGAAGCTTCAAAATCATATATAACTTCATACACAGGGAAATGGAGCTTCAAGAAACTCTATGGAATTAATTTAATGCATTAATTATTTCTAAAATCAGGTCTTATTCGGTCTTCATTTAAGTCCCAGTACAGACTGTACATTTTCTTTATTGATGATTAGTTGTTAGAGGTTTGTAAATGCTTGGCCTTAATAACTGGTAGAATCTCTCCTAGGAGCAATCACATTTCCATAGCTGCTGATTAGACCTGCATAACTAAGGGATTTTAGAGCATTAGGAAATTTCCTGCATGAAAAGCCAACTTCAAGTCATGCTACAGCATTTAAGATGGATTAAGATCTGAACTCCCAGTTCTCATATTCTTGTAGAATTATGTTGTAGATTTACTTGTTGGGTCATTAAATAATGGCACCATCCAGCTTCTAATTTCACTTAGCTTTGTACAGTGACAACAAAGCAGTTCTACTAAGCCCACAGTAATCTTGTTTTTTTTTTAGGTTTAGTGTGAATTTTCATTTGGCTTTTCAATATGTATATCTCATTTCATTCCGCTAATTTACTAAACTTCTAAACTCTAATTTACTAAACTTCTGCCTCAAACACTGACTCCTGTTTCTAAATATTTATTTTACATTTGTTTTGTTGTCTGTTTTCTATTATCAAGGCATACTGCTTTAAATTTTCTATCCTGATGCTTTGACATCTTACTTGGTCTACCGATATATACTGATAAAAAAAAATTAAGGGAACACTTAAACAACACAATATAACTCCAAGTGTTCCCTTTATTTTTTTGAGCAGTATATTTTCCTTGTATGACCTACTGCAAGCTGTGCAAACTCTACAGGCCCTGTTGACAGCCCAAAACCACAATGCTCCTGCCACCATGCTTCACAGTTGGAATGATGGTTTGCAGTACATCTGTTGCCTCATCAATACACAGAATATTATTCCAAGTCTACTGTGGAACATTCAAGAGCTTTATTTTCTGTTACCCATAGGTTCTTATACTTAGCATTGCACATTAATGTCTAAGTAATCTTCACAGGGTACTTACTCCTGAGAAAGTAGCAATAATGCTGAATAATGCTTGTCTTGTTGTAGCTTAATGAACACTCAGGTCTCATCTGCTTTTACTGATTTTCCAGCTTCATGCAACTACATATTGTTTTAATATATTCTGATTGGGTCATGGTTTACTATATAAATGTTTAAACTGCGCACCTCAGTGCAACCTCCAGAGGTTTTCCTACTTTGATAAATCAGTGTGTTCAATAAACGCATGAAGAGTGCACTTGCTTGGTGTTAATATTTATTGTTATGACATGAACGAAGATCAGATGACACTGTATAGATACAGTATCAGTCAAAAGTTTGGATACATCTTTTCATTCAATGTTTTTTTTTATTTTTTTTATCTACATTGTAAATTAACACTGAAGTCATCCAGACTATGAAGGAACACACAAGGAATCATGTAGTAAACTTAAAAGTTTTAAACAAAACAAAATATGTTTTAGATTTTAGATTCTTCAAAGTAGGCACCTTTTGCTTTGATCACAGGTTTGCACCCTCTTGACATTCTCTCAATCAGCTTCATGAGGTAATCATCTGAAATGGTTTTCCAACAGTTTTGAAGGAGTCTGCAAGTCTGCAAGAAGTGCTGAGCACTTGTTGACTGCTTTGCCTTCGCTCTGTGGTCCAACTCATCCAAAACCATCTCATTTGGGTTTAGATCATAAGATTGTGGAGGCCAGGTCATCTGAGGCAGCACTCCATTACCCTTTTTCTTGGTCAAAAAGCCCTTACATAGCCTGGAGGTGTGTTTGGGGTCATTGTCCTGTTGAAAAACAAATGATGTTCCCACTAAGCTCAAACCAGATGAGATGGCATGTCACTGCAGAATGCCGTGGTAGCCATGCTGTTTAATTGTGCCTTGGATTTTAAATAAATCGCCAACACTGTAACCAGCAAAGCACCCCAAAATCATCACACTTCCTCCTCCATACTTCACGGTGGGAACTACACATGTAGGAACCATCCGCTCACCTTTTCTGCGTCTTACAAAGACATGGTGTTTGGAACCAAAAATCTCAAAAGTGGACTCATCTGTCCAAAGGACAGATTTCCACTGGTCCAATGTCCATGCCTGGTGTTCCTTGGCCCAAGCCATTCACTTCCTCTTGTTGTTTTTTTCCTTAGAAGTGGCTTCTTTGCAGCAATTTGGCCATAAAGTAGAGATTCACACAGTCTTCTCTGAACAGTTGATGTTGAGATGTGTGTGCGCTTCTTGAACATTTAGGTGAAGCATTTAGATGGGCTCTAATCTGGAGTGCTGTTAACTTGCGGTTTCTAAGGCTGTAACTCTGATGAACTTATCCTATGCAAAAGAGGTAACTTTTGGTCTTCCTTTCCTGGGGCGGTCCTGATGAGAGCCAGTTTCATCATAACGTTTGATGGTCTTTGCGACTGCACTTGAGGAAACTTTCAAAGCTCCTGAATTTTTTCAGATTCACTGACCTTCATTTCTTAAAGTAATGATGGACAGTCATTTTTCTTTACTTAGTTGAGTAGTTCTTGTCATAATATGGATTAGAACATTACTCAAATAGGGCTATTCCAACTATATACCAACTCTACCTCTTCACAACTCAATTGATGGTCTCAGACACATTAAGAGGGCAAGACATTCAAGAAATTAACTCTTTAAAGGCATTCCAGGTGACTACCTCATAAAGCTGACTGAGAAAATGCCAAGATGTGCAAGGCTGTCAACTAAGCAAGAGGTGCCTACTTTGAAGAATCTAAAATATAAAACATATTCTGGTTTGTTTAACACTTTTTGTTTACTAAAAAATTCCATATGTATTTCTTCATATTTTGGATAACTTTAATATTTATCTACAATGCAGAAACATTTTTTATAATGAAAAAACACTGAATTTGAAGGTGTGTCCAAAGTTTTGATTGGTTGTTTATCCAGAGCAACTTGCAACTGATACAGTCTTACAGATCAAGCAGTTGTTGGCTAAGGTCCTTGGTGGACTGAGCAAGAGTTGGAGTTGAACCCTGGACCTTCTGATTTACCCTCCATTACCTTAAACACTAAGCCACCACAGTTCCACTTACAGGAACTGCAAGTATAAATATAGAAATTCACATAACTACAAAACATTTACTTCCAACTCTTCTTGTGTGTCTGTGTGTGTGTGTATGTAGGAGATGTATCTGTCTGGCTCTCAAAATGACTCATTTTCACTCCACCACTGTCAATTTGCTGTCAGTGTTTACTGATACTAATATATAATTCATAATATGTGTCCTGTGGTATCTGGCACCAAGACATCATCAGCAGATCCTTTAAGACCAGTAAGCTGTGTGGTGGGGCCTACTTGGACTTGTCTGTCCAGCACATCCCACAGAGATCTGGGAAATTTAGAGGCAATGTCAACACACTGAGCACTTTGTCATGTCCTTTAACCATTCGTGAACATTTTTTGTAGTGTGGTAAGCCGAATTATCTTTCTGAAAGTGGCCAGTGTTATTAGGGAATGCACACACATACACTGTGTGTACAGTACAGTGGATGGATGGATCATATACACATACATTGAAAAAGCAGTAGCAAATCTAGCCATGTTCATCCTTTAAACAACATTAACTAACAGTAGCAGTAGCAATACTTCTTCTACTACCACTACTACTAAGAGTAATACTACTAATAACATAACAAATATATGTATATGTACATGTATAAATGTATATACACACTTTCCTTATCTTATATTTCCCTATAAGGAAATAAATGTGTGCCTCTGCAGACATCGCCAATGCGGTCTGCATTATTAAAAACACTTTTCCTAAAATGCTGGTGCGGCATTTCATTTTTACCACCCTACTCGAAATATCCCAGTGGGGGAGCATGGCATAAGAGTCAATATCCTGAAAAGGATCTTAAACAGGACTGAATTCATATTTAACCTGCCATTGTCAAAATGATCAGAGTTTATGGCAAACACATAGGACATCCAAAGCAAGCTTATAATATACATATCACAGCAATACAGGTCCTAACACCATATCAGGGCATACATAATTCATTCAGATATAAAGAAAAAGTATGCACACTGGATATCTGCCTCACAGGTATGAATTTACAGAGACATGCGAAAGCGGTTTTGTGATTTGGGATTGTTTACCTTCAAATCCTGAATGCCTGAGCAACACATTCTAATGAACAGTGATAGTAACAAACCCTTTCACATTAAGACCTTATCACTTATCAGTAAGTCATAATATACTTGTAGTACCAAGTATTTTAACTCTCTGAATGTGTATGATGTGACAAAAATATATCACAGTACTTGGAGTCCTTTTCTGATACCCAATATTTAATATTCTGGGGTTTTGGTAGCAAACACCACTATATCATTGAAAACGTATTTAAACTATATATACAATCCACAGACTCAAAAATATTACATTTTAGTATAAAATTGAAATATTTTTTCTACTATTAAATTATTATACCAATAATGTCAAATAAAGCTTTACAGAAAACTCCAAGAAATAAGTTACAGCAGTAATGTCCATCAGGACAACCAGTCTGAATAAACCAGGTTCTACAAATAAAGTTAATTTTCTCATTCATTACAGTTTTAACAAAACATAGTAGCCTTTTGAAGTATTCCCTATAAGTTGGTTGTGCGTAATATTTCCTCTCTGCACATTCACTCAGCTTAATCTAATACAAAGATGTACAAATGGATTTTGTAGTTCAGCGCCTGGGCCAATACACACTATTGTAATATTGTTTATATGGACACTGATGGTAATATGAGCAGATCAAATCTGATTTAATCCACCAGCTTCAGTTTAAACAATTTATCCATGCCCAGAAGAAAAGCCCTAAAGCTTTGGTTTTAAAGAGCAAATGCTTCTCACTGACTTGGAATCTTCAAGAGAATATCTGTGGTATTTTTAAACACAGAAACCTAATTGTAGGAGCATTATTAAAGCCTACAGGACAGTACATATAATAGTGGGGTTGGGTGATGGTACACAAATGCTGCATATGAGTGTTTTCATGACACATCATACTTGGACTAACAAAGTACCATTAAAACAAAACTGCCACAATAAAACATGAAAAGTACATTTCTTAGTTTTATATTGTTATTTAACTTGATATACCTTGATTCTTTAAAGCGTTATTCTTATTATAGTAAATTTAAAAAATCCACATTGATGTTCGATCACATATAACCCCCGACAACCCCACCTCACCCTGCAAATGTACGATAAATCTTTTAAAAATAATAATAATAATAATAAAAATAAAAGATATATAAGCTGAACACCACAACCAACAAAAAACATTTATGTACCTCTAAATATTATGTGGTATCTCACTCACCCCATATTCATGATGTGATCTATTTCGTGAAGTTTGTATCTGCAGTAGGCTTTCTACAGCCCACTTATTCAGAGTTATGAGATTAAGGATTAACATGCAACTTTTCTTCTAATCCATAACAATATGCACACTTTTGAGCAAAAAAAAAAGTTCTTGCCTAAATTTAGTTGATCATCTGCTATTGTACGCTATGCCGCAGTTTCCAAATTGATGTATTAGGATAAAGGACTATATATGGGATGTAAAAAATGTGGTGCTGTCCAATAAAGCTTCTGCTATGAATTCAGTATTTCAGCTCATTATCCTTTGTATTACACATGCAGGAAGTTAACTAAGTGCTTGTGCATTAATTATTTTTGACAATAATAGTGGTAGATGCATTCAATAATAACTATTTAGAAAACATAATTCACAATTTTTCTTTTTAAACATCATACTTCTTATGTGTAAACTGCTTAAATCACATTTACACACCAGCCTGAATGCTGCAACACCTCACCGAGCTTTGTTCACTCCGCTACATATACAGTGTCCTTTTCTTTACTTTTAGACAAGTTAAAAGAATGGAATCAGAAACTGATTTGTATTTGCTCTTACTAGTGGGCTCGACTTTTTGTCTGCACTGTGTATATAGTAAGTTATATTAAGACCCAGTATAGAATTATTTGACTATTAAATTATATTAAATGACTATTCGAGGCTGGGGAGCAGGTACTAATACTGAACTTATACAAATGCCTGTAATGATGTGGGTAAATAAGTGATGACAACGTGTTTAAGTATGCAAGAGGACATAGCTTCAGGTCAGTTACCCTCACCACTAGAGGGGGCATTGTAACGCTGGGCCTGTCTCTGCTTATGGTCCTAAAATACTTCTCACTTAGTGTGCTTCAGGGATCAGAGCTTAGCTTCCACACCAGATCAGATGTAATTTAAATCCAGTGTGGAAATCTGATTGACCTGTGTCAGCCGGGTCAGATTAGGACTACATCTGAACTCTTCGCTGTGCAACAATGCAATCATAAATCAAATCAAATCAAATAGAAATCGCCATCAATAGCATGTCTTGTGATTAGGAAGTAAACCCACGAGTCAAATATGAAATAACAATGAATCAATGTCTATAACATTCATTTATACACATGCACTAAACCAAATAAATGTTCAGAACCGCAGCAGCTGTATTCATCCAGATGTGTTTTACAGCTAACAGTGCTGAAATCAATTCCATGCCGCTTAAACCCTGAACACCTGCACTAGTTTATATAGCCATCATTTTTTAAATGATCGTAACACTTTTTATTTAGCTTTTACAGAGCTGAATTAATAATATTCTCTTAACTTGTACATATTACACAATCCCTTAGGGAGTAAATTTACACCTACACTGTTAAAGTAGCTATTTTAAGTGCGTTAATTTTCAAGTTGCTGAATTTCTGTCTGCTTTTTTATTAAGCCCCTTAAGCTTGTTAGTTGTTGTTCTTAATCTTAATCTATAAATTAATAATATAAATTATTTACCAACTATGGAAAAATGAATAGAAATGGTAAGTAGCTAGGAGAGTTTGGAACCTCCAGTCTGCAGACAAGTCCTGAGAATTTTACAGTGTTAATACACAGACTGCCAAGTGGACTGAAAGTCTTGAATTCTTTATCAGAGAGAAAACCTACAGTGTTAGAAATAAACTGCTGTGTTGATTTAATACTAAGCGTTAACACATGCGTTTTCCTTGCAAATTCAAAGCTGTATTTGTTACTTCCACACTGCGTGCATTACTTCACACCCAGTAATAGCAGGTTCATGCATTTTCTGTTGTATGTATGCATACTGTTCAAGCCACGTGTGTTCATTTAGCACTGTAAATGAATGTATTCTGTTTCTATTCACTCAACACTGTAAGACAATCAGTATTAAGAGCATGTGAGAATTATGTAGGCGCACATTTAATAGTAAATGTGACTATTTAAAACTGTTAGCTGTTGTTAAAATCTGTGTTAGTATAAAAAATTAATCCAGCTAACAATTAACACAGTGAATTAATCTAACACACTATATAAACTGTATTAAGGTATACATTCTCACTTAGGCTGTATGTGTAAATTCAGTAGTGCAGGATTAAAGTTCATAAAGTCTTAATTTGACACTATATATTGAATTAACACCAAGTGCTAATTTCATACCATACATTAATCCAACGCACTATATAAACTGTACTAAGGTATAGGTTCCCACTTAGGGCTGAATGTGATAATTCAATAGTGCAGAATTCCATGATAATGTCTTAATTCGACACTATAGATGTAATTAACACCAAGTGCTAATGTTATATTATACATTAATCCAGCATTGTAAATATTCAACGCTTAATAAAACGATTTTAGGTGCAGATGTAGTAACCTATCTCAGACCGTGTTAATTCGGCGCTGGTAGAGTTAATTCCTCGTTATAGGTGTTAATTTAACACTTCGGGATCTCAGGCGTGCCTCGAGCCATCGTTAGAACTAAACAGCGGGAGTTTTAGAGAAGGTTTTCATTTCCCAATCTGTCATCCAGTCTTGTCTGTGTTCACATTTTTATTCCAGTAATTACGGTCATAACGCAAACTAAATCATGCGTTCGTGTGCAGTGCCCTTCGGGCGCTGATTTACTAAAAACACATACATAGACACATAGAGGAAAGCAGAAGCATGCAGGTCACTCACATTATTGCGATTTTGTGGACTCTCTTCACAGTACAAAGAGTGCAACAAGTTCAGCAAAACAAGACGCAGGACGCTCTCTTAAAGCTCAGTGCGATCAGGTCGAAGGGGAAAACACACACGCTCTGAAACACAGGCGCACACACTCAGGCGGACAGGCATCACCCAAAGTTGATGACCAACAGCCCCCTCCCTCCTAAAACGAGCTGACTAATTTGAAAGGAAGAAGCAGGGCTGGATGTCCGAAAATACGCCGATCCTGTTTAATGCGATCGGGATCGACATGAAAGAACGGAAAGGCTAAAGCAAAACTGGACGGATGTTCACTTCTATGGGTTTAAATCCGAGAAACCCTGCTTTTACGCAGCCGAACCGTCCAGGTGAAACTTTAGAAGCTCGCGGATGTCCTGTCTTATGATCCACGCCTGCATTTCCACTTTGCACATCAGAAAACAAAACAAAAAAGCCCAGTCCAAGAATGACAGACTGTCCTGCACTGCAGAAATGCACCTTCTGCCGGTGCGTGCGAGCGCGCGCGTACTTGTGCGTGTCTAGTCTTTCTGAAAGAGATCAAACGAGACCCGAAGCGTTTTCGTGCCGAGGATGTGGCGATCTGAACCTTCTCCCACCGTCACATCTACATTCATCCACATGCCTCAGTTCGTCCATCGATCCACACACGCGCACACCCCCGTTACGTCTATGCGGACGAATCGGTTCTTTTTGAACTACATTTTCTAAGCGAGTCAAATATGCGAGTCGATTCTCGGGTACGAGCGATTCTGTTTTCTTTGAACGACTTTTAGCGAGTCGGTTAAGCGAGTCGATTCTTTTTGTTCTTGCAGTTTCATTTGGAATCTATTCGCAAACTGGAATGAATCAAGATTAGAGGTGCTAGATTTTGCGATAGGGAATTTGGAGAAATGTTTGGCATAAATGGCCGGATACAGGGTGGTGCAGAGTTGGGAAACGCCCCCTCCCCCGGTCGTGTTTAGTATACCCACTACAGCAAACAAGACCCCCCATGTGTATGAACACATGATATCCCCCAGGGATTTTCAGTGTACTCCCAGTCAAAGCAGCCTGCACCCGACCATGTTGGGATAGCTTAGTTTTAGTCAGATTTTGATAGTGTACCATAAACAATTGAACCATATTACGAAATCCTCCAAACTTTTTATTTAATAAGTGCAAACTATTAAAGCACCAAGTAGGCTAATAGGAATAAAGTGAAGACTAAAATCTAACCTGTTCAGGCTTGCTGCATATTTGCAACTGTGTGATTATTTTGCTCATTAATCGTTTTGCTGACAAATTATAAATTGATGTCAAAACATGACCTTAACTGCCAGTTTCTGTCAAAGGAGTTGTTACTTTTGTCCCAAGAGGGAGAAAAGTGTGTTCTATTTTGATTTTTCAAGAAAAGTGATGTTTTATGTCCAGTCCAGGCAACCAACCTGGCAATCTCAATGACCATTCTAAGGTAGAAACATACTTACCACTGATTCGTTAGAATTCCAATTTGACTCCCATGTGAAAAATTGCTTAAGATTATGTTTTAGCTGTATCATTAAGCTAATGAGAGTGAGAAACTATTTTTTCAAACCTGTCACATATAATGACCATATATTATAATATTGACCATATATAAGATTTGACCCAAAAATTTCAAACTTGGATTTGTCACTCTATATACTCTTTTCTACTCATCTTCATTCAAATCTTTGTGAGCTTTAGTGTATCTTAGCCTTTTCACTCTGTTTCCCTTCTGAAAAAGTGGTTTCTTGACTTCTTCAAAGAACGCTCAACTTGACATCCAGAAGAATCTGCCAGATGCTGCTAATGCTCCAGTGTAGGGGGAAGTGAAACTCAATACTTGTCACTGTAGACTTTAGAAGCTGTTTTTGTTTCTGACTTTTGTCATTTAAAAAAATGCAGACAAATGTCTTGTACTTTGTGGCTGTATTCTAATAAAGAAACAAATAGGTAAATACTGTCATTATACCATTGCTAAAACAATGGATTATCTAATCTAACAAATATTAATTAAAAACAAAAATGTTGTAAAAATGCTTAAGTAACACAATTACTTTCTAATTATTAGTATTATTATAGTTAAAATATGTTCAATACAGGAATGTACTTCTAAACATCTCTCTAAAGAGTAACACAAAGTCTTGCTTACAGTGTTACACTTTATTATTAATGGGTTTTAGTTCTCTGCCTGAATTCTTAGCTTCTACAATTGACAACATCATTCAACATTTCTAATAACGTGGTTTCAGTCATTTATGAAACAAGAAAAACACCAATATAAAAGGAGGGCAAAATTAAAGTCTAAACTAAACACATTTCCAAGATTTAAGCTGTCTCAATAGAATGGCTGGCATGTTAGAATTTTAGAATTCGCACCATTCTGAAACTGCCACTCAGTACATGCCTTCTTAAAACGTATTTTAAAACCAACAGTTTGCCCTTGCATGAATGGACTTTGTTTTGCAGCTTCAAAGAATCAAGGTCCAAAGAACCTTCTGTAATACGTCAAAGGTATTTTTCAGATAGTTAAGGTAGCTGATGTTTAACACATACATCAAGCCAAGGAGGAAAGTACAAGGTGTGGCAATGTGTTTGCGTCCTGTAATGACTCATGTCCACTAGACTGTCACTTGGACAAGCATCCACATTTCTCTTCAAACAATTGCTATTATAAGTTAGCCTTTATCCTCTTCCCAGACTCTAGCACCCTGCATTTACATTAACCCTTTCATGTACAAACTAATAAAATGCATTGCAATATTTTTGTTCTACTGTTTTCATTTACTGCTGAACAAGTATGCTTGCTTGTTTGCTTATTTGGTTTATTTAATGTTGCTACACACACACACACACACACACACACACACACACACACACACACACACACACACACACACACACACACAGTGGGGCTAAAGAAAGTATTTAGTCAGCCACTGATTGTGCAAGTTCTCCTACTTAGGAAGATGAGTGAGGTCTGTAATTTTCATCATAGGTACACTTCAACTATGAGAGACAAAATGAGAAAACGAAATCCAGGAAATCACATTGTAGGATGTTTAAAGAATTTAGTTGTACATCATGGTGAAAAATAAGTATTTGGTCACCCACAAACAAGCAAGATTTCTGGCTCTCACAGACCTGTAACTACTACTTTAAGAAGCTCGTCTGTCCTCCACTTGTTACCTGTATTAATGGCACCTGTTTGACCTCATTATCTGTATAAAAGACACCTGTCCACAGCCTCAAACAGTCAGGCTCCATACTCAACCATGGTCAAGACCAAAGAGCTGTCGAAGGACACCAGCAAGAAAATTGTAGACCTGCATCAGGCTGGGAAGAGTGAATCTACAAAAGGCAAGCAGGTTGTTGTGAATAAATCAACTGTGGGAGCAATTGTAAGACATTTAAGACCATTGATAATCTCCCTCGATCTGGGGCCCCATGCAAGATCTCATCCCATGGGGTCAAAATGATCATGAGATCAATGAGCAAAAATCCCAGAACTACAGGGAGAGACCTGATGAATAACCTGCAGAGACCTGGGACCAATGTAACAAGGCTACCATTAGTAACACACTACGCCAAGAGGGACTCAGATTCTGCAGTGCCAGGCGTGTCCCCATGCTTAAGCCAGTACATGTCCAGGCCCGTCTGAAAGTTTGTCAGAGAGCATAAGGATGATCCAGAAGAGGATTGGGAGAATATCAGGTGGTCAGATGAAACCAAAATAGAACTTTTTGGTAAAAAACTCAACTCGCCGTGTTTGGAGGAAGAAGAATTCTGAGTTGTGCCATACCTACTGGGAAGCATGGGGGTGGAAATATCATGCTTTAGGCATGCTTTTTCTGCAAAGGGGACAGGACGACTGATCCGTGTTAAGGGAAGAATGAACGGGGCCATGTATCGTGAGATTTTAAGCCAAAACCTCCTTCCATCAGTGAGAGCATGATGGAACGTGGCTGGGTCTTCCAGCATGACAATGATCCCAAACACATCGCTTGGGCAACGAAGGAGTGGCTCCGTAAAAAGCATTTCAGGGTCCTGGAGTGGCCTAGCCAGTCTCCAGACCTTAACCCCATAGAAAATTTGTGGAGGGAGTTGAAAGTCCGTGCTGCCCCAAAACATCACTGCTCTAGAGGAGATCTGCATGGAGGAATGGGCCAAAATACCAGCTACAGCATGTGCAAACCAGGTGAAGACTTACAGGAAACGTTTGACCTCTGTCATTGCCAACAAAGGTTATGTTACAAAGTATTGAGTTGAACTTTTGTTATTGTCCAAATACTTATTTTCCACCATAAGTTACAATTAAATTCTTTAAAAATCCTACAATGTGATTTCCTGGATTTTGTTTTTTTTCTGATTTTGTCTCTCATAGTTGAAGTGCATCTACACACACACACACACACACAAACTCAAGTCAATGCCACTTTAGCATAAGTAATTAACCTTACGTACATGTCTTTGGACTGTGGGAGGAAACCGGAGAACCCGGAGTAAACCCACACGGACACGGGGAGGACATACAGACTCCACACAGCAAGACCTCAGGCCGAGTTGTTGAAAATGCTTTTTTCATTGGGATATTTGTGAAAAACCTATGAAATGAAATATGAAAGAGAGTGCCTCTCCCAGCTCTCTGTTTCTTCTTGTACATGATATGTAGACAAGTGTGTACAGAGGGCACATTTAAAGGTGTGCAGTTCATATGTCCTGTGGTTAGTAAGTAATGCGGCAAAAGATTGCTCCTTTTCATTATTTTTATTCTTATGTGGTGCCTCAGAAAAATGCATGAGCAAAGTTTTTTTTGGTGATCTTGCGATGAAATCACATAAGCTATAATAAAAGCAATAATAGTTATATATTTGCTACCTATAATGGGTTAAGGTATATGTAATTATAAGAAGAAATACATAAGAATAAAAAGAAGAATCATACTTAAATGAACATAATATGAAACTGATAATTTTTAGCTTTTTAAAGCTGCACTTTGCAATATTTGAGGCCTTCTTTGTTCTTTAGCCCTATTCAGATTGGATAAGTGAAGGTTGTATTGTCCACAAACCCTGATGTTTGCATAACACATAAGTGACTGGAAGATCTTTTCATAATTAACAGAAAATACATATTACGTATATGTAAAGTAAAGCTTTATACATGTAGATACTATTAAAATCTCCCATTTCTCACTGTCTGGCTTTTAATTTTTTTCTCCTTCACTCTCCAAGTGAAGTGACAATAAATGTCTAAAACAACATCAAAAAAGATTTGACTCTGACTTTCATTTGCATGATCCACTGAATATTAGTGGTCAAAAACACATTTCTAAACGTGAGGCTGGCTGTAAAATCATGGAGATGTGTATCCGGATGTGACTAAAATCATCAAAGCACCTCTGAGTATGGTGAAAACAGAGTAGGTAAATCTGCAAGAATTCCTTTTTCATTGTATTAAGGAGAAAAATACAGACATGGCAGATGTTATTTGGAAATAAACTCACAAAGTAGCTGTGTAGCAAAAGAGTATGACCCTATGCAAGTCTCGTTTTATGCGGACATGGCATTTAACACAAATTTTAACACTCAAGAGCATTTTCTTGACTGACTCAGTAATGCAAAAAGTGCAGCTTTAAGCAATGACTGTGTTAAATAGTTCATATGTGATTGATAAAGTAACTAACAAATTTTATTTAAAACTACTTTATTTCAAACTTTGAGTTTGCCCCCAGATCACTTTAAAAAGTTTTAATATATCACAGTATAAAATTAAAAAACATTCTATCCCAGTTATATCCAAATGCAGTGAAAGTGTCTGAAATTAGAATAACAAAACATTGAACCTCACATATTCTCAACATATTTACAAACTCCCATTTTAACTACAAGTACAGCTGCAGTTGCAGTCAATGATTATGTCATGATAGCTGTGCTCATAATATGCAGTCGGGACTGCAGCGAGAGCTGCTAGGTTGATATAATGATGTCAAACAGCCAAAGAACTGTTAAAATGCTGACCATGTAAAATATTGAGAAACCCTACTTCAGAATGCAGTACAAAGAAGTGTTAACCACAAAGTTGGTATTGTTTCTTTAATAAATGTATTTATTAATAATAAAGGGTAAAGATGTGATTTTAAACCAACATAAAGTTATAAAAAGCTCTGTGCTTAACATATTTGGCAACACATTCTGAACGTAGCCAGTAAGAGGTTCAAAACTTTCTGGCAATTGCAAAGTGAAGCATTTCATAAAAATACTGCTCTTTACAGTTTTTCTGTGATGGGGTTGTTTAAAAAGGAAGCCTCTGTTGAAAAAAGATAGCTAGCTGATTATAGGTAAGTTCAAGTTCAAACTAATAATCATGTTTAAATTGAGTATTATGAGTATTATGAGTAAATTATGACGTGTCATGAGTAAGTTATGGTATCTAGATTATGTACATATACAAAGGACTTTCTTACCTTTGTCATCCAACTCAAATACAAGCTACTGGCCATAGCTGTTCGGTCATGTGGCTGGCAAATTGCACCATATGCTCCATCCAAAATGCGCTTGTAGACAGGAATTGCTTGTCAATTAAAAAACAACTAGCTTTATTAGTAGATTTTTATATATAACTCCTATATTGTAAGTAGATTTTATTTATGGTATTAAAAAACAACAATTGCTCCAACCTCAAAAACTCAATTATGTTAAATAAACACTACATCAAAATCTACTGGACCACTTGCTCTTTCTTTACAGTGAACTGTAACCTGAGCAAATCTGAAGTAAAAAGCAAACCTTGACAGGGAGGCAGTTTATTACAGAACACAGACATGTGAACACTTTAGAGATGGCAATTAACCTAATGCATGTCTTATCACCTGCACAAAATTTGTCCAGATTGGTGTTGAATCAGACAAATCATATTCTCTCATACGGATCTGTTCCATATGAACTATTCGTTTTTATCTAATAGACAGATACATACATACATAAAAACAGAGTGAATGAGAGAAATACAGGCAAAAAAACAAATGGACAGCAAGTAGGAATGCACATGCAGAATGTATAGAAATCAAATTTGCCTCAATTTACCCACGTAATATAAACTGCCAAATGTTATAGTGACAAATGTATTTGGGTTGTCCCAGTGAATCTGCACACCTCACATTTTCCTCCTCAGTGCTTGAATCTGTATAAAATCAATGTATCATTTGTGAAAGCTGTGGTCTGGCATCATAAAGTGGAGTAATTTGCTAATGGTCTTTAACAGTGGGTACTGATCGCAGTTAAAAAGGCAATTAAAGTGATTTAGACACTGAGGTCAGAATAGTCAGCACATTAAGCCTAAACCTAACACAAGCAACCAGGGAACTGCATTACACAATGCCGTATAAATAATGAGTTACCAGTTTATTAAAAACCAGTTAGCAAAATATGCACATTAATAGACACGCATAACTAATGCACTTAGATAAACGTATGCATTTTATAAACAACAACAACAATTGGTCATTTTTAATAAAGGAATATAAATCACATGTGATCACTTACTTTTACTAGCCAGTCATAGCAGTATGCTTCTGAGATCACTGCAGTGAAGTTGCAGTTAATTGATTTGATTAATACAAAGCCATTTTACATATACAGTGGGGCTAAAGAAAGTATTTAGTCAGCCACTGATTGTGCAAGTTCTCCTACTTAGAAAGATGAGAGAGGTCTGTAATTTTCATCATAGGTACACTTCAACTATGAGAGACAAAATGAGAAAAAAAATCCAGGAAACCCCATTGTAGGATTTTTAAAGAATTTAATTGTAAATTATGGTAGAAAATAAGTATTTGGTCACCCACAAACAAGCAAGATTTCTGGCTCTCACAGACCTGTAACTAATTCTTTAAGAAGCTCTTCTGTCCTCCACTCGTTACCTGTATTAATGGCACCTGATTGACCTCATTATCTGTATAAAATACACTTGTCCACAGCCTCAAACAGTCAGACTTCAAACTCAACCATGGCCAAGACCAAACAGCTGTCGAAGGACATCAGGAAGGAAATTGTAAACCTGAACCAGGCTGGGAAGAGTGAATCTACAATAGGCAAGCAGGTTGGTGTGAATACATCAACTGTGGGAGCAATTGTAAGAAAATGGAAGACATACAAGACCATTGATTAGCTCTCTCGATCTGGGGCCCCATGCAAGATCTCATCCCTTTGGGGTTAAAATGACCATGAGAACGGTAAGCAAAAATCCTAGAACTACACCGAGGGAGCTGATAAATGACCTGCAGAGAGCTGGGACCAAGGTAACAAAGGCTACCATCAGTAACAGACTACGCCGAGAGGGACTCCGATCCTGCAGTGCCAAACGTGTCTCCCTGCTTAAGGATTTGGAGAATATCATGTGGTCAGATGAAACCAACATAGAACTTCTTGGTAAAAACTCAACTCATCATTTTTAGAACAAGAAGAATACTGAGTTGCATCCCAAGAACACCATACCTACTGTGAAGCATGGGGGGTGGAACATCATGCTTTGGAGCTGTTTTTCTGCAAAGGGGAAAGGACGACTGATCCGTGTTAAGGGAAGAATGAACGGCATTTCAAGCATTTCAAAGTTCTGGAGTGGCCTAGCCAGTCTCCATAACCTCATCCCCATAGAAAATTTGTGGAGGGAGTTGAAATTCCGTGTTGCCCAGCACAAGCCCAAAAACATCACTACATCACTGAACACAAAATACCAGCTTCAGTGTGTGCAAACCTGGTGAAGACTTACAGGAAACTTTTGACCTCTGTCATTGCCAACAAAGGTTATGTTACAAAGTATTGAGTTGAACTTTTGTTATTGACCAAATACTTATTTTCCACCATAATTTACAATTAAATTATTTAAATATCTTACAATGTGATGTTGTCTCTCATAGTTGAAGTGTACCTATGATGAAAATTACAGACCTCTCTCATCTTTCTAAGTAGGAGAACTTGCACAATCAGTGGCTGACTTAATACTTTTTTGCTCCACTGTACTTCACACTTCTGTAAGACTTACTGGAATGGAGTTACTGAACTTTGAGAAGTCATTTAAGTTTTACTGGGTGACGATTTACTTGGTGATGGCTGGTTACGAGGTTCTGTCGCTTTGAGAGGTCGATCATTCATCATTAGAAAAGCCATGCATCAAGACAGGACAAATAAAAATAGCATTGAACCATAAACAATGAGAGGTTTTATTTTCTTTACAAAATACACACTCCATACACGGCCACTGAAGTCCAAGTGTGGCTCAAAATGCAACATTCAAAGCCGTTTGTCCAATGAGCATTAGTCTCTTGTCATATTATTTTAACATTTCAACTTACGCTCACATCATGGCCACCCAGAGACTCATGAGCTTCACCGAGTGTCTGGGGCGTCTAAGCTAATTTTGCATGCAGGCTGTGCTGTTGACTGGGAAGAAGCAGTGTGATATTGCAGAGACATATATGATCATTTGATTTGCTAAACTGTTGAATTCCACCAAGACTAATTAGTAGCTCATCTACAGTGGTGCTTGAAAGTTTGTGAACACTTTATAGTTTTCTATATAAATATGACCTAAAACATCATCAGCTTTTAACACAAGTCCTACAAATAGATATTGAGGAAAATGATCCAATATTACATATTAGTAAGTGGCAAAAGTATGTGAACCTTTGCTTTCAGTATCTGGTGCAGCAATAACTGCAACTAAACATTTCCTGTAACTGTTGATCAGTCCTGCACACCGGCTTGGAGGAATTTTAGCCCATTCTTCTGTACAGAACAGCTTCAACTCTGGGATGTTGGTGGGTTTCCTCACATTAACTGCTCGCTTCAGTTCTTTCATAACATTTCGATTGGATTAAGGTCAGGACATTTGACTTGGCCATTCCAAAACATTAACTTTATTCTTCTTTAACCATTCTTTGGTAGAACAACTTGTGTGCTTAGGGTCGTTGTCTTGCTGCATGACCCACCTTCTCTTGAGATTCAGTTCATGGACAGATATCCTGACATTTTCCTTCAGAATTCTCTGATAAAATTCAGAATTCATTGTTCCATCACTGATGGCAAGCCGCCCTGGCCCAGATTCAGCAGAACAGTCCCACCACCACCATGTTTCACAGATGGGATAAGGTTCTTATGCTGGTATGCAGTGTTTTCTCCAAACATAACGCTTTTCTTTTAAACCAAAAAGTTCTATTTTAGTCTCATCTGTCCACAAAACATTCTTCCAATAGCCTTCTGGCTTGTCCACGTGCTCTTTAGCAAACTGCAGATGAGCAGCAATGTTCTTTTTGGAAAGCAGTGGCTTTCTCCTTGCAACCCTGCCATGCACACCAACCAATGTGGGAGAGGCCTTCAGTTGCTTAGGAGTTATCCTCGGGTCCTTTGTGACCTCACAAACCATTACACGCCTTGCTCTTGGAGTGATCTTTGTTGGTTGACCACTCCTGGGGAAGGTAACAATGATCTTGAATTTCCTCCATTTGTACACAATCTGTCTGACTGTGGATTGGTGGAGTCCAAACTCTTTAGAGATGGTTTTGTAACCTCCAGCCTAATGGGCATCAACAACTCTTTTTCTGAGATCCTCAGAAATCTCCTTTGTTCATGTCATGATACATTTCCATAAACGTGTTGTGAAGAGCAGACTTTGATAGATCCCTGTTCTTTAAATAAAACAGGGTGCCCACTCACACCTGATTGTCATCTTACTGACTGAAAACACCTGACACTAATTTAATCTTCAAATGAATTGTTAATTCTATAGGTTCACATACTTTTGCCACTCACTGATATATAATATTGGATCATTTTCCTCAATACATAAATGACCAATAAAGTACAATATTTTTGTCTCATTTGTTTAACTGGCTGCTCTTTATCTACTTTTAAAACTTCTGATGATGTTTTAGGTCATATTTATGCAGAAATATAGAAAATTCTAAAGGATTCACAAACTTAAGCACCACTGTACACTATTGTAAACATCTCATTATTGTAATGTAATTGACCAGGCTTCATGTGTAGTCCTAAAGCCAGCAACTGTGATGAAAAAAAAAATCAACAAATATGAACGTGTGCCCACCTACAAATATGTAATATATGACATATATGTCCTTATATCAAGAATAATTTTCCATATATGCCACATATAAGGCGATATATTATTTTCCCATGCATACATTTTCTGGATATATGTAGATATAAGTTCATAATTAGTTCATCTTAAATTGTGTACATAGTAAACAATTTAAAGGCTGTTGACTGTAAATCCTTCTTACAATATTACTTGTTTCACCATTTATGATTTTAATTCATTAGTTCTTAAAACAAACAAGAATCTTCCCAGATAGCACACAACCCAGATCCAGATCTGACTACGCATCTGGCAGATCCGCATTCAATACGAATTCGGTTCATGGTTCGGTTCTCTATGACGTATGCACTGACTCACAGCCGCAGCGGATGGAGGGAAACATTCAAACTTCTGAGCTGTAACTGTCACAGACTTGTAGAAATTTTCAGTCCTTGGTTGGTGAGTATTGCTTGTGTAATTTTATATTTACATCAACATTTAGATATTTATATGACCATATCTGCCTAAAATGTATGTGTTTCTTGTTTTTACAAAAAAATAAAGATGCTTGCTTTTGAGGTAGCATGTCTAGCTAGCATAACTATAGCACAGTAGTCGAAATTTTACGATCGTTATTTGTAGTGTACTAAATATACTACTCTTTAATAAACATTATATAGTTAGCCAACGTTTGGCCATTATTTCCTTGGCCAATTCAGTCCATCTAGTTAGTATAATACATCTGTTACTGGGTTAATTGTGATGTTCTCATCTTTGTTAGTTAACGTTTATATGGTCAGCCACTGATTTACTTTTAAAACAGCTAGCTCAGACTATCAAACATAACGTTAACAATACTTAGGTTTACTGCCTCAGCATTATGAGCTCATACAAACAGTATGATAAGAGAATAAATAAAATGGCTGTATTTGTGTTGTAGACGTCCTGACCCCTGTAAACTAGAGTCAGTAAATTTTTAGAATTGAGTATTTCACATCTGACAAGTATTTTTTTATTTTTTTTTTAAATAAAAAAATAACCATTTTAACCACTAAATAACAAAGGCATTTAGGGAATTAAAAGTAGTGGAGTTGTAGGCAGAATACTTAGTTGTCTAGGTCGTGTATGTTGCAATGGTTCTCCATATCAGTGTTACCAATTCAAGGTAGGCTCAAGGCATTTCAAAGAATGAAGAGAACCGATAGGTCCACGTGAACAAGGCTGCAGTGTTGTATATTTAGCATTTTTGTTTCATACTACAGCCATGTTATTAACATATGATTTGCCTACATAACATATGATGACCTGTTGTAGATGTCCTATCTATGGGTGCTTGCTATCTGCTGCAGTCTGTGCAAGATTAGATGGCAACATGTTAAATGTTACCCCCTCAACATATACCTATATTCACCAGTGTTTCCCACATCATTGTTTTTGTTTCCTATGCAAAACTGAAGAAAAATCAACATCTGATCTCATAGATGCACATCTTTTATTTCAGGCTTCCAAAGAGGGAGCACATGGTTTGTTTTGATCAGCGTCTGTCATACCTGGTACATCATCGCTGAAAATGTTCTGGAAAATTATCTCTAGAAATGAGGACTGGACTGAGTCACAACCTGCCTCTCATTAGACCTTCTTCTTTAAAAACTGTTTTATAATTCTTTTTAAGACTCATGTTTTTCCTTCGGCCTTGAAGTCGGTGTCCCTTTGAGCTTACAATTTTATCAAATGTTTAAAATGAGCATTGGTGATTTATTCTGCCTGTCATATGCAAATTTTCATGTATTTGTAATTTTTTACTAATTTGAATTTCAGTTTCCTTTTGGTCAGCATCTGTTGCTTTAAATGTATTGTAAATAAACTTTTTGAGGTGATTTGACTATTTACATTATCACCATTTTACTCAAGCTACTTGGATTTTACTCATGATGGTTATCACCAGCTTTACCAGCACACCTGGGAAGAAATTTATTGTAGATTCGAGCATATCTTGTCAACAATAGTTACACTTTTGACAGTTTAAGGCCTTGTCTTCACTAATATGGCTATTCTTCTAAACAGTTGTATACACATCAGTGACACATCAAATACCAGCTATCCAAACGCAGAGGGGCCAGTGTACTGTGTATCTGCCACTGTTGTTGTAGTTGTGCCTCCATGTTACTGCAGCAGCAGACGTGTGTAATTCGTAATGTGAGTTTTCTGTCCAAAGATATGCAGCAACTGAAACTTTAAAGCCTTGACTTCAAAAGACATTTTTAAAAATATCGTGACCTAAAACGAAATTTTCATGTGGAGGAGAGGCCAAAACAGATACATTTTTATTTACAAAATATTCACATTAGTGAGACCTACGTTTAAAAGTCATTTTTGGCGCTATTCATTCCAATCCTTTACAATCAGCTCTGCTGGAGTGGCTGTCATATTCTAGTTTATCATTATAGTTCAGTATAATTATAAAAACTGAAATGCAATCTTTCTGATTTATTACAGATTCAGTGTGTCAAAATAAGACTGAAAACACTTACATTTGCGCTACCAGTGGTGGACTATTGTCATTCTTTGTTTTTTTTGATTGTTCTGTGTTTTGTGCAAACATTAATGTTAAATATCTGATCATGCAGCTCAATAAGATATAGTATTTTTTGTCATTAAATAAAATACTTTATAAAATACTAAATAAAATACTAAATAAATATGGATTATATTTTTGTTTAGCTAACTGCAACATTTAACTACATGTATATACACACACACACACACACACACACATTATATATATATATATATATATATGAGGAATATATTTTACCAACATTTTTACTTAAAAGTAATGCATGTATAACTTATAGGTATAATTCCCATATGTAGCAAAGACTCATAATACACATATCCATAATAGTACACAATATACACACACACAATGTTGGTCCATAGATTAAAAAAAACTAAATAAGGGAATGGTTTGAAACAAGAGGAATCTGAGCATTACATTCATTTTTATGCCATTAATTCTAGCCATCAAAGACAGAGATTTGTAAATCCAATTTAAGTTAATTAATTTAAACCAACAGGTTAATTCATTTAAAATTTAAATAAAATTTAAATAAAGGTTATGTTACAAAGTATTGAGTTGAACTTTTGTTATTAACCAAATACTTATTTTTCACCATAATTTACAATTCAATTCTTTAAAAATCCTACATTGTGATTCCCTGGATTTTGAAGTTGAAGTGTACCCATATATATATATATATATACATACACACACACACACACACACACACACACACACACACATACATATTTGTATGGAACAGACATGTATGTCAATATATAAAATTGTTCCAATTTCATACAGTCATGGTCAAGTGTTAGCACCCCTGAAATGTTTTCCAGAAAATGAAGTGTTCATCCCAGAAAATTACTGCATTTTGTTACACGTTTATTTCCTTTGTGTACATTGGAATAACACACACAAAGCAAATACTGAGCAAAAAGGCCAAAATTGATATCATTTCATGCAAGACTTTAAAAGTGGGCCAAACAGAATTCTCGGCACCCTCAACTTCATATCTGGTTGCACCCCCTTTAGAAAAAATAACTGAAATCAATCACTTCCTATAACCATCAACAAGCTTCTTACACTTCTCAATTGGAATTTTGGACCACTCTTCTTTTGCAAACTGCTCCAGGTCTCTCGTATTTGAATTGTGCCTTCTCCCAACAGCAATTTTAAGATATCTCCATAGGTGTTCAATGGAATTTAGATCGAGACACATTGTTGGCCACTCCAGAACTCTACAGCGCTTTGTGTCCATCCATTTCTGGGTGCTTTTTGAAGTATGTTTGGGGTCATTGTCCTGCAGCAAGACCCATGACCTAGGACGCAACCCAGCTTTCTGACACTGGGCACTTCGTTGTGACCCAAAATTCTTTTTGCAATCTTCAGATTTCATGATGCCTTGCACACAGTAAAGACACCCAGTGCCAGAGGCACTGTATTGTATTCTCTTCTTTGTTGACCTCATTCTGTTTTTGGTAAATAGTAGAATGATATGCTTTACCAAAAAGATCCATCTTGGTGTCATCTGTCCACAAGATGTTTTGCCAGAAGGATTTGGTACATTTTGGCAAACTGCTGTCTAGCTTTATGTCTCTGTGTCAGCAGTGGGGTCCTCCTGGGTCTCCTGCCATAGCATTTCATTTCATCAAATGTTGACGGATAGTTCGTGCTAACACTAATGCACCCTGAGCCTGCAGGACAGCTTGAATTTCTTTGGAACTTGATTGGGGATGCTTATCCGCAATCTGGACTATCCTGCGTTGCAACTTTTCATAAATGTTTCTCTTCCGTCCATGTCCAGAGAGATTAGCTACAGTGCCATTGGTTGTAAACTTCATGATTATGGTGCGCACCATGGACACAGAAACATTAAGATCTCTGGAGATGGACTTGTAACCTTGACTGTTGATATTTTTTCCACAATTTTGGTTCTGAAGTTCTCAGAGAGTTCTCTTCTCCTCTTTCAGTTCTCCATGCTTAGTGTTGCACACACAGATACAGAATGCAAAGATTGAGTCAACTTCTCTCTTTTTTTTCTGGTTTCAGTTGTGATTTTTATTTTTCCCACACCTGTTACTTGCAACAGGTGAGTTTAAACCCGCATCATATACTTGAAACAGTGTTATTTACCCACAATTTTGTCTGACCCATTTTTGGAATTTTGTGTGAAATTATGTCAAATTTGCATGTTTTCTCAGATTTTTTGTGTTGTTCCAATACACAAAGGAAATGAACATGTTTATAACAAAACGTGTAATTCCAATAATTTTCTGGGAGACGTACCTCATTTTCTGAAAAAATTCAGGGGTGCCAACACTTTTGGCCATGACTGTATATGGTTACACATATATGTACATATATGTTTTTACTTCATATGGACATACATTTCATCTGTTACATATGTGGTGAGTGTAGTCAGTGTGTCTTAACTATTGTGAATTACAGACAGTAGGGGTAAGCAAATAAAAAGAAGAGATGTGTTTAACATGTGGCCATTAAAAGATTCTAAAAAGATACAGGCAAGACAAGAATCTTTATGAAAACAATATCCAAACAAACTTTTTTTTTTTTGCTCGCTGAGTTTGAACAGCATTGTAATTTTGTCAGTTGAAGAGTCTTTCCTGCTACCAAAACACTACATAGAAGTGGTCAATGTCTACTGCAGTAAACACAGAAAACTATATATTACTACACACTGAATCCTTACTAATTTTGTAGGAATTATTTAACAACTCCATGTAGATATTCAAATTAAAGACTGCTTTGTGAAAGCAGTGTTATATTTTCATGCGTCACGCAATGTTATATAGTGATCTCTGATCTGATCTCTCATCACCATGGGCCAGATCTGAGTCACAGGTGAATGGTTTGCAGTCACAGCAGGTCACAAAAACTTTGGACATGATATATAAATCCAGCATATTTTGAATACTTGCAAGGGAATTATAACCACAAAATAATTGGGTAGCCTGGACAGGAAGAACCACTTCAGACACTAGAAACTTAAAGCTCACTATTCACATTGACAAAGTCTAACAGTTCTCTGCACTGCCTCTGTAATGGCCAGAGGGACTGTGGGGCTAAAGTAAGAAATATTAATTTATAAATGATCATGCAATCGTGAAGTGAAGCCATGCAAAAAAAGTCAGAAAGAATTAAGATAAAGTACATTTTAACCCAACAGATGGGATTATTCATCCAATTAATTTTTATTTTATTTAGTTTTAAACAGAAATTTAAAAGCTACATCACTGCTGTTAAGGAACAATTTAACTGTGATAACAAGGCACCCACGAGCCCATTGCTTCACCCCCTCCCTGTTCTTGTCTAGATGAGTGCACTGAAACAAAAACCTAATAGAAGACTAGAGAATTTCATATTATACAGTAATATGTAAGGAATATGAATCTAAGCTTAAACATTAACAAAACATTGTAACAATAACCAATATTAAAAAAAACCCAAAAGATTCCATAAATGCCAAACCTGCCTTAGGTGGCATATTTATGAGTGTGAGTACAAATGTAAAAGTGATCAATAAAGTACTGTTAACAAAACAGATGGTTTCAGATGGCTTCCCTTAGTATCAGAATGTGTTTTAGGTATGTTTTTGAACAACACTATAGTAATGTATATTCCTATTTAAATACATACGATTTCATAAAATACAGCACGTTGGTGTATACAGTGGTGTGAAAAAGTGTTTCCTCCCTTCCTGATTTCCTATTTTTCTCATATTTGTCACACTTAAGTGTTTTGGAACATCAAACCAATTTAAATACTAGTCAAAGACAACACAACTAAACACAAAATGCAGTTTTTAGATGAAGGTGTTTATTATTAAGAGAGAAAAAAATCCAAACCTACATGGCCCTGTGTGAAAAAGTGATTGCCCCTAAACCTAATAACGGGTAGGGCCACACTTAGCAGCAACAACTGCAACCAAGCGTTTGTGATAACTTGCAATGAGTCTTTTACAGTGTTGTGGCCACTCAGCTTTGCAGAATTTTTGTAGTTCAGCCACATTGCAGGGTTTTCGAGCATGAACAGCATCTCAATAGGATTCAGGTCAGGACTTTGACTAGGCCACACCAAAAGTCTTCATTTTGTTTTTCTTCAGCCATTTAGAGGTCGACTTGCTGGTGGGTTTTGGATGATTGTCCTGCTGCAGAACCCAAGTTTGTTTGAGCTTGAGGTTACAAACAGATGGCCGGACATTCTCCTTCAGAATTTTTTGTTCTTCCAGATCCCGAAGCAGCAAAACAGCCCCAGACCATCACACTACCACCACCATATTTTACTGCTGGTATAATGTTCTTTTTCTGAAGTGCTGTGTTACTTTTATGCCAGATGTAATGGGACACACACCTTCTAAACACTTCAACTTTTGTTTCGTCAGTACAAAAATGTTTTCCCGAAAGTCTTGGGGATCATCAAGATGTGATGAGCTTCAATTTTCGCTCAGCAGTGGTTTTTTGTCTTGTCTTTTATTTTGACTCTTTTGTACGGTGGAGGCATGAACACTGACCTTAACTGAAGCCTGTGGTTCTTTGGATGTTGTTGTGGGGTCATTTGTGACCTCTTGGATGAGTCGTCGCTGCGCTCTTGGGGTAATTTTGGTCGGCCGGCCACTCCTGGGAAGGTTTACCACTGTTCCATGTCTTTGCCATTTGTGGATAATGGCTCTCACTGTGGTTTGCTGGAGTCCCAAAACTTCAGAAATGGCTTTTAACCCTTTCCAGACTGATAGATCTCAATTACTTTCTTTCTCAATTGTTCCTGACTTTCTTTGGATCTCGGCATGATGTGTAGATGTTAAGGATCTTTTGGTGTACTACACTTTGTTAGGCAGGTCCTATTTAAGGGGGGCAATCTAATTTTAGGGGGGCAATCACTTTTTCACACAGGGCCATGTAGGTTTGGATTTTTTTCTCCCTTAATAATGAACACCTTCATTTAAAAACTGCATTTTGTGTTTACTTGTGTTGTATTTGACTAATATTTAAATTGGTTTGATGTTCCAGAAACACTTAAGTGTGACAAACATGCAAAAAGTTAGGAAAATCAGGAAGGAGGCAAACACTTTTTCACACCACTGTATGTACACACATATGGAAGACAAGCACATACATGCATAGGCATTCGCTTGCAATCAGAAATATTCAACCCCGCAAAGAAAATAAGGTTTTATGGCTTTAAAATTGTTTATCCATTAGATGAAACAGCAAAAGAATAAAGAAAATACATGACAGATATTTGGTTAATACTGCCATGTCAGAATAACCCCTATATAATATTGCTGATTTTAAAAACTACTGCTAGCCTGTTTCATCTGGGTTAAAACATTGCATTTGCAATGGGTTAGTCATAGCAACCCTTAATTTGCTTCAGCCATAATGTGTTTATATAAACATCACCTAGGGATGTGTTCAAGGTGTACTGCAACTGTGGTGAAGACTAAGGAGCTGTCACATAAGCTGAAGGAGGATATAATTTCATTGAACCAAAAGGCAATGGGTACAAGAATATCTTAAACATTCCTAGAGACACCTCTGGGAGCATTGAACAGAAGTTCAGCAAATATGCCTGGCCATAGGAGAAAGCTCAAAATTTCAGAGACATATCATCAGGACAAATAAGAAAAAACACAGCGTCACCGCAAAAGGATATGTAGGATGACCTGATCAAGGCTGGGACAAAATGTGTCCCATTTCATGATGTACGACGCGCACCACTCCTGACCAAAAAGCACAAGAAAGGTCGAGTAGAATATGCCAAAAAGAATCTGTATGTGGAGAGATCGAAGAAAAACGGAAATATTTGGCCATATAGTTCAGTGGTTTGTCTGATGCAAGAAAGTTGAGGCAAATGTCCAAAAGAAACCGGTCCCCATGATCAAACAGGGTGGTGACCAAACATCAGTCATGATGGGACATTTTTATGCTGCAGGATCTGGTAGTCTTGAGTGTGACTGACATCATGGATGCACAGAAATATCAAGCCATTTTCATGTCACACTTCTAAGTCAACTTGGATAAGGAATCAGTCCTGTAATGATCTTGAGACGTCTCAGTCTCCAGATGTAAATCCCATCTAAAGTCTTTGGTAGGATTTAAAGAAAGCATCACGGAAGCCACCAAACCTCAAACTTTGGAAGCACATGAGAAGAATGGCCAAAGACTCAATGAAAGAAGTGTCATAAGCTTGTCAGCACTTACTGAAATCACTCATTATTATTATTATTGGGGGATAAATAATGTTGTACATGGACATTTGTGAAGATGTTTTCATTTAGACTCAAAATTATGTCAACTTATTAAAAAATGTTCTATGTAATAATAAACACTTTCTTTGTTTACTCAGACTTACTCTTGTACATATTCTTTCAATGCTATACATATCACAATAATACCTATTAAGGTCCGGGGCATTGAAAATTCCTGATTGCAAGTGTTAAAGTAGGTCTACATACAAATTGAACACGTACACGTTTCAGATGACACATACACAAATGAGGAAACATTTTGAAAACTCACAGACTGAATAACAAAGTTGATCATCTTATTGCAACTGAATATTTTAGAAAGTAAGAAAGCACTCAGTTGTCGTAGACAAAGTGTTGGACGTGGAAGAAATGGACTGGCTTAAAGACCTGAGAAAGACCTTGATAAGGTGTATATGGGTTATAATCAGATGACTAAGCCAGAGCACCTTGGAAACATCAAAGCTTGTGGGGTGCCTTTAGTCAGTAACTACCAACAGAGGCCTGAACAATGACAAATCACAAACTGGTGACAGGATGTACTAGAGCAATGGTGTCTATCCCATTTGATCTGAATTTGAGAGAAGGTCTACTGTAGCACAAGCCACAGATATTTCTCATGATGATTATGGTGCTGCATAGCTGCAGACTAGTCAGAGTACTAACTATGCCAACTCCTGTCCATTGCTGAAAGTGCCCACAATGAGTATGTGAATGCTTTAACTGCATTTTTCAGCAAAGGAAGAAGGTCATCTGGGTCAGTGAACCTCGTTCTCTTTCATATTCTGTGAAAAGCTGTGGAGCCGGTGGAGGAAGTGTCATGCTCTGGGCACATTCAGTTGGGAAACCTGGGTCAGGGCTTTTGACATATGTCACATACTGAAACATTATGTGGACCAGGTGGTCATGTACAGTGCAGCTGTCTGTGCTATACAGTATGTATATGTGCATAGACAGACAGACAAAGCAAGACAGATACTATCCTTGCACTATCTATTAGTTTTATTTGCTAAGTAGAGTTGTGCTTGAAAGTTTGTGAACCCTTTAGAATCATCTACATTTCTGCATATACAGTATACGACATCATATTTTCACCAAACACCTAGTCCTAACAGTCAACAAATAAATAACCCAAATAAATAAAGTGAAACACATACTTGTTCATTCATTTCTTTAGGAAATTATCCAATATTACATATCTGTGAGTAGAAAAAGTATGTTAACTTCTAAGATTAGCAGTTCATTTAAAGATGAAAGAGTCAAGTGTCAGAGTGGGCACACAAACTCTGATCTTCACAATGCAATGCAGTAAGGGTGTACTCACACTAGGCAATTCGAACCGCGCCCGGGCGCGTTTCGTTTGGCAAGTGTGAGTGCTCCCAAACGCGCCGGGGCCCGTTTCACGAATCGCACTGGGGCCCTCTTAAAATAGGTGGGCCGCAGCGCGGTTCGCTGGACTCCAGCACGGTAGGTTTGTAGTGTGAGTGCAATCGCACCCCGGCGCGCTTTGGTCATCACAGACGCGCTCACACAGCACAGCGGACTTCATTGTTGAACATATGTGATCGGGTAATAACATACTTCTGTGCCTTTCTTTGGTTTCGTTTTGTTTGCGCTGACACACAGCCCTAATATGTCTTATAATAAGTGCATTGATAATAATGCATAATTCATAATGCAGCCACTGTGTTCCAACTTCTTATGCTGCACATCAGACTCCGCTTATACAGGGCTTTTTTATTTCTCTATGTTTGTGACACACAGCCCTAATAAGCCTTATAATAAGTGTATTGATAATACAGCTCAGTGTTCCGGCTTCCCGCACTGCATGTCGCATTCTAAGCTCATAATATTACGTGGCTTTTGTATTTCTATTTGTTCGCACTAATAAGCCTTTTAATAAGTGTATTGTTAATGCAGCTCAGGGTTCTGGCTTCTCGCACTGCACATCGCATTCTATGCTCATACTTACACGTGGCTTTTTCATTTCGATTTGTTGGCGCTGACTCACAGCCGAATAAGCTTTATAATAAGGTGCATTGATTATGCGATGCACTGTATTTCGGCTGTACAGCGGACTTTATACTTGTATTACTATGTGACTTTTTGTTTCTCTTTGCGCGCTGACACGGCTCTAATAAGCTTTATAATAAATTTACTGATGATGAACTATTTTTCTGCATCTGGTGCTTATGCTGCACAGCGTGCACAAAACGAAAGCAAAGAACGGCATAAACGTATGTGATTACCCGATCATATGTACAACCATGAAGTGTGATGCGCGAGCGTGCATGGTGATGACGAAAGCATGACGAAAGCACGCTGTAGGGCATTTCTGTGTGAGGCTAGTGTGAGTGCGGGCCAGAGCGCGTTTGTCCCCCCTCCCCATTCGGACTCTGGCCCGGTTCAAGCAACCGTGCCTAGTGTGAGTACACCCTTAAGACAACAAATCCAACAGAAATGTTGTGGAAGCACGTCATGTGAAACCCACCAGCATTCCAGAGTTGAACTCACTCGGTATGGATGAATGGACTATACTGTACCGCCATGCCAATGTGCAGGACGGATCAGTTACTGGAAACATTTAGTTATAGTTATTGCTGCACAAGGGAATTTCACCAGATAAAGCAATAAAGCAAACGTTTGCATACCTTTACCACTCAGATGTGACACTGAATCATTTCCCTAAATAAATAAATAGCTAAATATACTATTTCTGTCTCAATTGTTTAACTCGGTCCACTTCATCGACCCCTACACACGACCTCTATGTGCATGCACACACATACAGTGGTGTTTGAAAGTTTGTGAACCCTTTAGAATTTCCTATATTTCTGCATAAATGTGACCTAAAACATCATCAGGTTTTCACACAACTCCTAAAAGTAGATAAAGAGAACACAGTTAAACAAAGGAGACAAATAATATTATATTTGGTCATGGATTTATTGAGAAAAATGATCCAATATTACATATTAGTGAGCGGCAAAAGTATGTGAACCTCTAGGATTAGCATGTAATTTGAAGGTTAAATTAGAGTCGGGTGTTTTCAATCAATGGGATGACAATCAGGTGTGAGTGGACACCTTGTTTTACTTAAAGAACAGGGATCTATCAAAGTCTGCTCTTCACAACACAAGTTTGTGGAAGTGTATCATGACATGAACAAAGGAGATTTCTGAGGACCTCCGAAAAAGAGTTGTTGATGCTCATCAGGCTGGAAAAGTTTACAAAACCATCTCTAAACAGTTTGGACTCCACCAATCCACAGTCAGACAGATTGTGCACAAATAGAGGAAATTCAAGACCATTGTTACCATGCTCTCCAAAAAGAACATTGCTGCTCATCTGCAGTTTGCTAAAGATCACATGGACAAGCCAGAAGGCTATTGGAAGAATGCTTTGTGGACGAATGAGACCAAAATGGAACTTTTGGTTTAAAATAAAGGCATTCCAGCATAAGAACCTTATCCAATCTGTGAAACCTGGTGGTGGTAGTATCATAGTTTGGACCTGTTTTGCTGCATCTGGGCCAGGACGGCTTGCTATCATTGATGGAACAATGAATTCTGAATTATATCAGAGAATTCTAAAGGAAATTGTCAGGACATCTGTCCATCAACTGAATCTCAAGAGAAGGTGGGTCATGCAGCAAGACAACGACCCTAAGCACACAAGTCATTCTACCAAAGAATGGTTAAAGAAGAATAAAGTTAATGTTTTGGAATGGCCAAGTCAAAGTCCTGACCTTAATCCAATCAAAATATTGTGGAAGGACCTGAAGTGAGCAGTTAATGTGAAGAAACCCACCAACATCCCAGAGCTGAAGCTGTTCTGTATGGAGGAATGGGCTGAAATTCCTCCGAGCTGGTGTGCAGGACTGATCAACAGTTTCAGGAAACGTTTAGTTGCAGTTATTGCTGTACAGGGGTGTCACATCAGATACTGAAAGCAAAGGTTCACATACTTTTGCCACTCACTGATATGTAATATTGGATCATTTTCCTCAATAAATAAATGACCAACTATAATACTTTTGTCTCGTTTGTTTACCTTGGTTCTCTTTATCTACCTTTAGGACTTGTGTGAAAATCTGATGATGTTTTAGGTCATATTTATGCAGAAATATAGAGAATTCCAAAGGGTTCACAAACTTTCAAGCACCACTACACACACGTGCGTGTGTAACACACTGAAGTTTAGAACATGTCATAAAAGTGCAGTGTGTCTGAGAGAGAGACCCAGTACCAATTTAATCTGAATTATTATTATATAAAGTGCTATAAACACTTACCCTTGCTTTTACTTATCATTTCTCCCTAAAATGATATGAACACCATATGACAGAAGAACCAGAAGCCCATTATTGTTATAATTGAAACCAATTTGCTGTTATTTGTTAGGAGCAGCAGTACACCTCTCTTCTGCCGTTTGAGGGCTCTACATTTTCCTATTCCCGCTAAGCAGCCCTTCTCCAAACTGAAATATCATATTAAGCAAAAACAATATCTGAGAAGCAATTACAAGACAGTATAATCCAAAAAGTGCATGATTGGGAGAGGATTATGTAGGAGCCAGCGGCGAGATGGATTTACTCAGGAGCTGAAAATGATTTCCAGCTCAGCATGGGATTTAAGGTGATTTGGAATTTTGGCACCTCCTGTAGTGCTCACTACTTAGTGATATTGTGCCCCAATGTCCCCAGCACACTTTATATTATTACAATTGGAATATTTGTTTTAATATGTTTAATTTAACTCATCCTATTCTAAATAATATGAATGAAAACATAACCCTAAATTGACGGAGGTACACGTGCGGGTGTGCGCAGGAGGGAGGATTTAAAAAAAAAAAAAAAAAAGACACTGAGGGAACAGTGAACAGAGTTAGAACTGATACTAGCACCATCTTTCTTCTTAATAAACACCAGGTTTTTAATACCTATTAATACAATATAATTTTATATTGCTCTATTTGTAAATTTAAAATGTATCTTTAACATGCAAGGCAAGGCAAGGCAGAGTCTGCAGTTATAGAAAGTAATTTATAATCAAATAGGATGATCTGAGATGTGGTCATGACGCAAGGCAAAACTGATTATTTTCCCATAACTGCAAGGTTCAGAGTGCACTGTTCTGTTTATATCATAAACTGCAATTGTTTGGGTAAAACAATACTTTGCAATTTTTATTTAATTTACATTTAATTACATATAATGTTGAGGAGAGCATTGAACAGCTCCGTCTCCATAATCATTTATAGTTATAAATAGCTTTAGAAGCCCTCAAAGACTTTCTCCAGATCATAAAAGTTAAAGAAACAGCATTACACATCACAAATTGATGTTTCTCCATGCACTGAATTTATCCTGAGAGTTTACCTTCACATATGTTATATGACACCAGTGAAAAGATGTCAATACATTAAAATTAGACATACAATTAAACAATTAAAGATTTACATTTAAAATTTTCCTCTGCCATTGTTGTTGAGTTCTTTTCATGTACAAGATATACAAAATGTGTAATTTGACCAGGGGTTTCCAATGTTTTGCATTAAATTTCCTTCCCCAAATGCCCAGTCATGGGATTACTGTAAGCCACGTATTTTTTTTCCACTGCTGCTCTTCTGCCATAACAACTGCATCATTATCTCTTCATTTGATCACCCTCTAAAACATCCCTAATTACTGAGGGACGAGGACTCTAAAGATGGGGATTGCAAGAAGAAGGTTGCAAGGAGAAAGCCATGCTCTCCAAAAAGAACATTGCACGGCACATGGACAATCCAGAAGACTATTGGACAAACATTTTTTGAACAGATGAGTCTGAAATAAAACTTTTCAGGTTAAATGAAAAGAGCCACATATGGAGAAATAAATGCACTACATTCCAACATAAGAACCTTAACCCATCTGTGAATTTGACCATGGGTGTCCAGTATTTTTCAATTAGACTGTACATTACTGCCAAATTCCCTAAGTGCCCAGCCATGGGATTACTCACATGTATATAAGCTACAGATAATTTTTTCCACTGCTCCCAAAGGGGAATCTCCAGAAGCTGTGGTGCTGGGTTTGTCAGTGGAGGCTTTATTGTAAGAACACACCAGGGCCTGATATGTACTGTCATGGGTTCTCAGTAGTATCAGGACAAACATTTGATGCAGTGTAAATTTGAACTACAGCCCCCACCTCCATCTAGGGGCACTGGTTCCAGATGCGCCAGATTTCCTCACAGTGCCTGCAAGCCTGCTCCCCCCAATCCCCCAATCCCCCAATCTGTACGAAGAGGGTTTAAGCCCGAACAATGAGGGCAAGACAAATGGATTGGGGTGGTTTGTTCCATGTTTCTAAGGAGGGGAATAAGGGGTTGAAAGGAAAGAAACAGAAAAGGTACAGCGTATGGGAAGAGGTTTGGCAGGATATGTACTTAATATCTGAGGAGTGAAAAGAGAGAGAAAGAAAGAGAGAAAGATGGGGCATCTGGCTCTGCACATGCTGCAACGTGTTCCTCTGCCAGCTGAACGGCCTCTTCCAGTGAAGCCTCATCTGCCAGTCCACAGCTAGCACTTTGGCCAGCTCCTTATAAGACTTGGTGCTCCTTTTCATTTGGCACCATGTCTGATGTAGACTAATGAAGGACTAATTAAGTTCCACAAAGAGAAGGCTCCATGTATCAGTGTTCTTCCTGAGTGTCATGTAGGAATAACACAGGGGTTTTAGTAGCTGTAAGGCCAACTTCCCCGAGTCCTCTTTTCTGTCGCAGATGACACTACAATTAAGCATGTAATATTTAATGAAGCGGACAGTTCAGAACCTGTAAGCCACCAGGGGCGACATAATGGTGCAGCAGTTAGCCGTGTCACCTCACAGCTGTAGCACCCCTGGTTCAATCCCGACCTCGCATTTCGCCTGTGTGGAGTTTGGTTATCCTCTCTGTATCCATGTGAAGCTTGCTCTAAGCACTCCAATTTTCTTTCACAGTCCAAAGAAATGCATTAGGTTAGATGATTACGCTAAACTGGCCCAGTACGAATGTATATAACTAGTTTCAGTGTAGCCTTGAGCTTGTCGTTAAATGGCCACTGTAGCTGATACAATGTTACATAAAGATAATTCACCTATAAACCACATCTTTCTTAAACAAAAGACACGGAGATCATCCCTTTATGCAGTTGTGTAGCTTTTCTTTCCTGGTTAGAAGGAAATTTGCCCTTGTTTCTTAAGTAGTGGACATGAATCCGATGCATAGAATAGCCTACACAACAGACTGTTTCTTAACGTTGTTGTTAATTTTGTCCATGTATGACGTCGAATTACAATTTACAAATGCCAGGGCACTACATACATGGTGTGGGAAAAAGTTTGTGGATCAATTCCACAACAGATATTGCGGGACAGGCATAGGTAAATTTAATGGGGAAAAAAAGTGTTATTTTTATATTAAAGGCATACAAAATAGCTTGATGACATTAGTCAAGTAATAATACGTAAAATTATATTTATTTACTTTTTGCAGTTTTAGTGGTGCTGTGTATTCTTTTCTAAGGATAGGACAACTTTCCATCGAGAACTACATTAATTATTAGACAAAATTTGGCAATAACATACACATAGTAAAATGTCTTATAAAATATTAACAGAAGCTACACTAAAACTAAACTCAATGGGAAAAAAATATTGTGATATTTGTATTTGGGTTGTTGGGAGTAAGTTGAATGTTGCACAGTCACAGCTATGTGAGACATCCTGGTGCACACTTACAGAAGCAAAGCAGGCTGCTAAAGATAACGATGATAAACAATCCCTCAGCCAAGGAGCTGGTCATCTAAATTAAGTTTTGTCAATAACACTTCTCCAATTTATCTTCTCAGGTGATCTATTAGAAATATTGGTTACAGTAACAGGCCGGTAGCAAATGATTTCTCTCAGCTTATTTACAGTAACATCATTAGCATACTGGAGGAAATATCGTAAGCTGTATTGGATATTGGATTTGGACGAGTGATACAGTGACATGATTCTGCTCCTAATAAACACAGTGCTATGTCTACATGTTTATTCAATTTGTTCATTTGCAGAAAAAACATGCCTAAACAAATCTTGATTTAAGATAGAGGAATGATAGTATTTTGGTATTCAAATATACAGGCCATCCTGCGTATCCACAGATTCAACCAACCGCAGACCCTATTGAGAATCTACGACTAAAAAATCCAGAGAGTTCCAAGAAACTAAACTTGAATTTGCATAAAGCTGAATCTATGTGAATTAAGTGATGTATAAGCATACTCCGCTATAGCCTCTCGCTGTGTCATAGATCCGCGGTCTCTCCAGCACGCAGAGTTTGACCATTTTCTGACTTGTTTGGTCACATGTACAGACTTTTTGTCATTATTACCTAAACAATACAGTATAGCAGCTATTTACATAGCATTTACATTGTATTAGGTAGAAAGTGATCTAGAGATGATTTAACATATACAGGACAATTATATGAAAAGTATACACCATTTTATATAAAGGGAATATATTTGAATAGTATATTTTTGCATCTGTTACTTGATTTTGGTATCCACATGGAGTCCTGGGACCAATCCCCACAGACACAGTAAGTAATATAAAGAACTTTCTGTGTTGAAATATTTCAATTTGCCAGAACAACTGCGGCACAGCTGCACAGCTTGAGAAACCCTCGTAGCTGAAGCAACCTGAATCATTTAGAATGCAAAGGGCTGAACCTCAACTGTGGAAAACACTGGGTTAAATTCTCCTCTAGTTCTACACACTTGTAGTACTTGTAGGACTTGTCAATAAGCAGACGACCGGATGTACACACTGCGAGTCTTCACATTGCTTTCGTTTCAGGATTTAATCCCATCAGTCATCACACATTGATTACAAAATGCACAGCGTCAACTAAAATACAATGACTTGAAACAAAAATAAATGTCCTTAATATAGGTTAGGTATTGGGCAAACTTGTTTAGTCAAACACCAATGTCCATTTCTTCATACGACATACCTATCCTTGTTGTTCATCATGAATAGAATGACCTTTATTGTTATTGATTAATCTGTGACCTTTATTATATTACTTTGTCTGTAAAAAATAACTGGCCTGAATGGCAACAGATACAAAGGCATTTTGAATAAAAAAGTGGACCAAACACTTTCTAGCATACATTGACTTCAATTTACACAATTTTAAGGAACCATATAATCAGCATAAATTATGTTGCTATTTGCTTTTTAGCATATCATGGGAACTTTTGGAAATACTGATCAACTACAAATAAAAAAACATAATAATGATAATCCTATCAAATTAAAGCTTGCATGTATTTGTGTGTGACTTGCTTGACTTTGCTCTCTTGCTGCAAATTGTGTTTACATTACTATAATGTCCACTGCGGTATAATGTGAATTAGTATAACACTACAATTTAAAAAAAAAGTTTTGTGAAAAAGGCATTGTGCAAATTCTGCTGCATAATTCTTTTTGAATACAAATCTGAATCGATCAGTATTGCAGGAATATTACAAATACTAAAAAAATGCACAAAAAACAAATAAGGTGAAAATAATGTTTAATACATGTTGACTAAGACTTTTATCCAAAGCCACTCAGAGTTTAAACAGTTAAAAAACTGAAACATTCTCTGTCTCTACTGAGGTTCTGGGCATGGACATCCATCTGAGATGGAAAATGTCTTTGATCTCTTCTTCTCCTCTCCCACGGTGTAGTCCACATGGATGCATATATGTCTGGAACCTTCTTCAGAAGGGTAAATACGCACTTCTCCTTCCACCACTGTATCCTGCATGATGTCCACCTCCTGGTCCAGATAGAGTACAGCCTGTTTCCAGTGAGTCTCTGGTTTACAAGGGGACGTGGACAGGATCAGGGGACGTGACCCTGGAAAAGTGACAGTGAAGAACACACAGAAGGCGTTCAGGCTGGCCGAACCAAAGCAGAGACAGCGGAAAGGTCCGGCCACACAGCTCAGCTGCTCACGGGTCACGACGTTCAGGTCAAGATCTGCAAATTTGGCCGGGTGTGAGAGGACATCTTCCACAGTGACTGGCTTTATGCTGATTTCTTTAGTTGTTAGGAGGCACTTGCGGGCAAAGTCGGTCATACAGGACATGTCCACACCATACTGGGTTTTGACTGTGCTCCAGAAACTGAGACGTTCCTCTACTAAAAAGTCACTCATGGGTGAAATGAAGATCTCTGCCTTGTTAGGAAGCATGAGACCTCCTGGTTTAAGGTACCGATCCCGAGCAGAGATGACCGAATTCAGCATGGATTCATGTAGCAGTGCATAACCCATCCACTCACTCACTATCACATCCACCTGCTCTGGAAGTTCAATATCCTCCAGAGCACCTTTAATGACCACCACTTTGTCATCCACCTTATTTTGCTTGATAATTTTCACAGCTTGATCTGCAATGGAGCTGGCTTCCACTGCATACACCTTCCTAGCACCGGCCTGAGCACAAAACACGCTCAACACGCCCGTTCCTGCACCAACATCCAGCACCACTTTCCCCTCTATCTCACTTTTATTATTGAATATGGCGTTTCTGTACGAGTCGGTCCTCACGGTGTCTGCAATCATCTCCTCGTGAATACTCACGTCTGCGTAGCTTTCAAAATACAGTTCATCCTGAGCCACTTTATCCAGCTTTCTTTTCTTCAACACGCCGTGGGACATTTTTCACCGTTTCTCCGGTCTTTTGGGGATGAAGCATAAATATCTACATGTGCCCTACATGTATGCACTACATATGGTGTTACAAGAAGGTTCATATACAGCACCTAGTGCACTTCATGTCCGTTCTGATCTGTTTTGAGCGCCGACCGCGCTCGCTTATTACGCACTAGAACGTCTTTGTTCCGATGCATGTTGGGAGTTGTAGTACTATTGCCGTAACCCAAACAAGGCGGAGAGTAAAAAAAGAACTACATTTAAAATCACGACGATTACTTAGATGTAAAACAGTCAGTGCATAAAAGATTAAATAGAGAAATAGATAAATAAATACATTTAGACTTCATTTCTGGTCTAATTTTTAAATATTATTTTTTGTTTCTTAAATGTTAGGATTAAACTTTTCCTGTCTCTCAGGACAGTATTTTGGTTAGCTACTGTTTGGCATTTTTGTTGATGTAATTATTAAGTGTCCTTGAGCATTTGGGATGGCCCATACATGTAAAGTCATGTGCCACATATACAATTGTTACAATTATACATGTCACAATTATACAGCACCTTTCTCTGGATAACACCCAGAACTGAGCACCATCCATCGCTGGGCATACAGATACACACTCATGCACTCACTCAGGACAATTTAGAAATTACCAGTTAACCTAAAGCATGTCTATGCATGACATAATGTCAGTTTGGATAAAATCTATTCTCATATACATCAATGGTCTGATAAGGATATTAGTCTTATTATTAAGGTAATTAACTTATTTTATTCATATATTACCTTGCTGGACACAGCTGTATCTATTGTAGTACAGCAGTTATAAT
>JAJAGP010000299.1:0-46703 GCA_025084515.1 Ancistrus triradiatus
CAAACAAACATTTTTTTCACATTTTTGTCGTTCGTAGTAGCAGTAGTGTCTCTCACAATGTCAGCATGAATAAACAGAGGAAGCTATAAAAAGCTTTTAAAGTCGGAACAAAAAGAGGAAGGAACTACTCAACAACTCACAATCCAATCACTCCAGACAAACCTGACACTGTCTGATTGTCTGAGGCTTTATGAGTCTGTCCCAAGATTCATTCTCACTAACTGCCGGAAGCCACGGAGATTAGCTCCACCAAAAAAAACATGCCTCAACACAACTGGTGATCTCGCACTCATGGTTCCAATTGGCCTGTAGCAAGCTTTCTGACTGACTATTCGAGTCTGTATTTTATATTTTAGACCGTGGATTATTATAATGATGGCTGTTATTGTGGACAGAAATTAAAAGACTGAAAAAATAAACACACCATTATCACGGATATAATAAAACTATCGCTGTGAATGGGTTGTGATTATGCTCCAAGATTAAACATTATGTGTTTCACTGTACAGGATCAGTGTGATGGACGTGTTCTTACTGGCTCCTTTCCATCCATGGCCTCCATCCACTGACGTCTGTTGGATTCAGACTGAGCCTGCAGGGTGATGATGCCATGCCTGAGGAACAGATTACTCACGTTTCAGTAATCTGCTGCACAACATCTTCAGCTCACGCCTAACATCACATCGTGCTAATTGGATCAACAAGAGTAGCAGTAACACTGATGACTGCTTCTGTAAGACATTACTTTCAGTATAGGAAATAAAACTTCTCAGACTTTGCCCAGTTGGGAAACCTCATACAACCCCAAATCAGAAAAAGTTGCGACAGTATGGACATTGCGGAAATAATACTAATAATAATACAATTTTTTAAAGCAGCATTTCTTACATTTACTTTGACTTATTTCAGAAGGAATGGACAGATGATAGTTCATGTTTTGTCTGGTCAACTTTAATTTATTTGTTAATAAATCTCCATTCCTGCATTTCCGGCCTGCAACACATTCCGAAATAAGTTGAGACGCTAAAGCATTTATCACTGTGTAATGTTGCAATTCCTTCTCACAACACTTAAAAGGCGTTGTGGCACAGAGTATATCAAGCGATGAAGTGATTCAGGTGTTTTGTCCTATTCTTCCTGCAAACAAGCCTTCCAAAATGTGCAACAGTACAGGGATTTAGTTGTCACATATTCTCTATCGGGGACAGGTCAGCACTGCAGGGAGGCCAGTCCACTACCCGTTCCCTCATCATGCCTTTGTAATGTCTGCAGCATGTGGTTTTGCATGGTCTTGATGAAAAATGCATGGACGTCCCTGTAAAAGATGTCGTCTTTGAGGCAGCATATGTTGCTCTAAAAACTCAATGTACTTTTCTGCATAAATGCTGCATCACAGAAGTGCAAGTGACCTTCACCAAGGGCACTGACACAACCACATATCATGGACTTGTTGCTGATCTGGATGGTCCTTTTCGTCTTTGGTCTGGAGCACATGGCTTCCATTTTTTCCAAAAAAGACCTGGAATATTGATTGGTCTGACCACAACACATGTTTCCACTGTGTGATAGTCTAGCCCAGATGCTTCAGAGCCCAGAGTAGTTGATGCCACTTAGGGACATGGCTAACATAAGGCTTGTTTTTTGCACAGTAAAGTTTTAAATGGCATTTGTGAATTCAACTTTGTACTGTAATGCTTGACAAAAGGTTTGCCAAAGTAATTCCTTGCCTATGTGGTTCTATCAGCTATTGTTGGCTGATGCAGTGCCGTCTGAGGAATCAGAGATCACAAGTCTTCAGTTTAGGCTTGTGCCCTTAGCCTTTACAGACTGAAATTCCACCAGATTCCTTGAATCGTTTAATTATATTATCCACTGTAAAAGAATAAATATTCAAATCCCTTCCACTTCCTTTGAGGAACATTGTTTTTAAATATCGCAATAACTTCCTCACGCATTTGTTGATAAACTGGAGATCCTCTGCCCATCTTTGCTCATCAAAGACTCAGGCTTTCGTGGATGCCGGTTTTGTACCTAATCATAATTAGAATCACCTGTTGACAGCACCTGTCTGAAATCAAATCACTATTTAGTTTTTATTTTGACCTCATTATTAGCTTTAACTGCTCCTATCCCAACTTTTTTTGGAATGTGATGCAGGCCTGATATGCAGGAACGGATGTTTATTAACAAATGAAATGAAGTCGACCAGATAAAACATGAAATATCTTCAATTCATACTGTCTGTAAATGTAAGACAATCTGCCTTTTTTAAAATTGCAATTTCCATACCTTACCAAATTTCAGATTTGGGGTTGTAGTCAAACTGGTTAGGAAGATGCAAAAAAGCATTTAGTATGCTATTAGTTATGGTATATAGTAAAGCCCCATATTACAGCTCATAGCCTTAGAGTTTGACAAAATTCAACACTCATGCAATATGCTAATACTCACCACTGGAAAACCCAATCACAAACAACCAATCAAACGGTTTTGCATAAAATATTACTTGGTAAACGTAGTGCAGAAGGCAGGGTTTATTAAAATATGGGTGAAAAGATGTGTTAGAAAATCAAAAGATCCTTTCCTGGCTTACAATATGTTGACTTCACGATGGGAATCTGACAATAAACATAAATGCACATTCATGTTTTGAATTTCCATTTTTCTCCGGGCAAGCGATATGCAGTATGATACTCTGCTGCACCATCCCATACTGAATGAGGAACCCGGCTGTGCATGACGTAGGGAGTCACGGGGCAGAATTGATAAGCGCTGGGAAATGTAGCGAGGAAAAGCCGTGGTCAATACATTATACAATCAATTACATGCTTACAGTACTTGTACGCTTAAGCACTGAATAAGCTTTCTGTTAATGATTTTGCCCAACTGTAGTTTAATATAAGTGTTTTAAGCATGCTGAAGATAGGCTATGATATTAAACAGTATTTTTTAATACCATAGCCTATTATGTATTACCGTACATATTAAACTCCTCGGTTTACAATAAATCTATTCCAGATGGATTTGTCGGAACGTATCCTCATGGTAAATCGTAGCTGTAATAGGACACAGCAGACCCATGTTTTATTAACAGTTTTTTGAACATGAGAGCCACAGGTACTACCACTCAGGTGAATTATGTGGGCTGGACCTGTGTATGTATCGCAGAACAGTAGCTGATTAGTTTCTGTCTGTGATGGTAAGCTGACGTGGGGGGTTAATCAGAGAAACAAAAACTGCAACGCAGCACACCAGTTAAATGCACTAATTTCTCACAGTTTCTACACGTTTTAGTTCCCTGCTCTCTTCTGGATTAACTGCGTGCATTATATATACACACAACAGGCAATATCTTGCGCTGTCACATAACTGACAGTTTCTCATTAGACAATTTATCATTAGTTTCAGTAGCTTGGCAGTAACATTATAAAGTGAAATCTGTCCATAGCCAAAGCAGAGCATGTGAGAGGTGTTGTAGTTTGCAGGTAGCGCACGGCAGCATTCCTAAATACATCAGGAATGAGAGAGAGACAGACATACCGGCGGACTTTATAAAAACACTGAAGAGAACTGAACAGAATCCCCTGGCAAGAGTTACTTCTTCAGTTATGAAAGGAAAGAGTAGAGAAAATGTTAAAGTGCTAGACAGACTTCAGTGTTTACAATGAGGACAAAAGTTAAAACACAGGCATACCCTGCTAACTGAATGTAACTCGTTCTGGGAAACAGGTTGCATAGCAAAAGTTCAGATAGCAGGAGCCTTATTTCCATTATTCCATTTCATCCAGTACTGGATTTCATCAGATACTGGAATGGAACTGCTGCCATACATGTAGATACGTTGATTTAAAAAAAAAAAAAAAAAAAAATTCTGGAGCGGACTTTTTTTCCACATCAATAATATGCTTTCATTAGTGCACCAGCACTCTCAGAACATGTTTTCAAACTAGACACAAAATCAGTCTACAGAATCTTATATTAATCAATTTGACATAAAAGACAAAGGTTATTGTTAAATAAGTCAAAGTGTGAAAACCACAAGTAAATTAATCAATGATTAAGACACCAAATCACTGTAAATCACGGTAAAGTAAGAAAATTTATTTTAAAAATACTATTTCCAAAATAGTTCCAAATTTCATATTTTAATTTATTGATACATTTACATTCCTATTTAAAAATACCCATCTCATTCCTGGATATTACTATCATGCTCCTACATTCATAGGGTTCATCATAATCAGGCTTAATGATTGGCCATACTGGCCTCTTATCTGTGTATTGAGCAGGGCTTTGTGTCTCGTTCCTCATGTCTGCTATCCTGGTTGTGAGTCTAAGGGCATTTACTAAACGCAGTAAATGTAAAATCAACATAAATACTGTATTACAGATTTTGTAAAAGTTTAAGCAAATTAAATACCGAATAAATGATTATGTTACTCACTGAAAAGAGGGAAGCGGAAGATGCAGCTAGAGGCAAGATGCCATTCAGTATAGCCATCTATTATACCAAACTACACTGAATTACACTCTGCATGTAATTCGATTTCTCAGATTAATGTTCCAGATTACTGTTTGTTTCAGCAGGAGCTAGTGCTCATACATTGAGAAAGGACATTACAGTATTATAATTTATCTCGGGAAATCAGATAGAGGGCTTTTGAATAGCAAGTGTAAAATTTAAAACACTCTCTACCACACCTAAAGGGTGAAGACCACAAAAAGAACAAGAAGTTCACAAACTGATAACCAACCTTTCCATCACTTCAATATCAAAGCAGAATCGCTTGTCGATGGAGTCTGTCCTCCTCCTGATACAGGATTTGAGCCTGAACATCTCAGGTGGACTTAGAATCAACCCATTCTTCAGACGAAACATACAGCGTTATTTGGTTAGCACAGTTACAACTTACAACTGGTACAAGACGAACGTTTCAGTATGACAACATTAAATAAATCCAAGGCACCTGCTTGCTTCCAGACTTGATCTCGGAGCTGCTCATGGTGAACATCTTGGTCTCTTTCTCGTAGGTGCAGTAGTGCCGGCTCCAAGTGAACCCAAGGGGACCTTGAACACAGCATTCGCTTTATTGGCATATGTGCATTTTTGGTATATACTTACATCTGCATGCCACTGGTGGCCTAGTGGTTAGGGCTATGGACTACTAATCATAAGGTTCTGGGTTCAAATCCCAGCTCTGTCAAGCTGCCCCTGTTGAGATCTTGAATGAGACTGATAACCTGCTACTGTAAGTCATTCTGGATAAAGGCATGTGCTACCCGCTGTAAATGTGTAAATCTAAAGTCAACATAAATACTGTATTACAGATTTAGAAAACATTTAAGCATAGACTTGGAAGAAGATCCACACATGATATTTACAATGTAAGTGCTTGACAGTCTTCAGTATTTACAATACAAACATTACAATTACGTTTTGTGTGTTAAAGTGCTTATAGGTGTTTTTAAGAGAGTACTGTACTCACGCTTCTCCTGCACATAAAGAAAGCCCTCCATGGTCCACTGGCCAGGGGCTTTGAAGTCCTGCTCCGCTGACTTTATCCTCCTCATCAGATTCTCCACTTCCTGTCTGGTGCTCTCAAAGTTATTCCTCGTCTTTGCAAAGCAAAACCAAGCAACTTATTAGGTTCAAATGCACGAAGGAGATCACAAAGTCTTGTAAAGGCATTAGAAGAAGACAAGGACATCAGCATCAGTGGCCACCCTGGTATCGAACCTTGGGCTGAGGTGGTGGTGCTACCCACCGAGCCACCATGCCACCTTACAAGGACAGGAAATGATTAATTAAACACAATTTTCTTATCTTCTTAATCCAATTCCAGGTCAAAGTGGCATGCACAGGGCACAAGATGGAAGTCAACCCCAGGCAGGGTCCCAACCCATCAGGCACATGCACACAAACTAATACACCCGCTCACTCGCTGGGCCACTTTAGGGACACCAACTGACCTCACACAGTGACACAGTGTCGCCCACATAAAATGTTATTCTGGCTAAATGTGTAGAGGGAACAGTATAGTACATCTTTCATCTCTGAACTCTTACATTCTGTAGGTTGAACTGTAGTTGCTGTTTGTATGGCTCAAACTCATGCGCCAGCTCGTAACCTTCATGGTAGAACGTGAACAGTCCTTGGAGGAAAGCCAGGAGCTGAGAGAGAGAGAACCATTTATCAAACTGAAGCATCAGAGTTGCTTTCAAACTGTCTAAACAAAACAAATGTGGTGTTAGTGGTGAAAGTCTGTAGCTGCATTAATGTATAGTCATAACAGTCCTAAAGCAAAGAAATGAGTCATGGACCACAAACAGCCCACTGGCTTCTTTCTTAAAGTCACTAGTAACTTATACGCCATGACTAATGCTTACTTACCACAAATTTAGTCAAGACATGTTTGATGTGCAGCATTTGTTTCTTTTGTTTTGCTCAGGACACTAATGTAGGTAACAGTAATAGAAGTCTGTCAGTCTGAGAATATTTTCTATAAACACATTACCAAATTATTATACCGGTACGTGTGCTTCAAAAAACATTGCGGATTTGAAGATTCAAGCAGCCATGTAACCAGCTTCATAGCAATATTCTACATTGACGCCATGCCATGTTTGTAAAGAGCATGTTTTGAAATGTGACCAAGACAGAACCAACACAACGTCAATTGATTCATACATTTTCTTATTTCACTTAATCCCGGGAGAGTCTGTTACCTACCCAGCAGCATAGGGTTTGCAAGGCAGGGAACTACCCTAGACAGGGCGCCAATCCAAACGGGCACACACACTCAAACACAAACACACACTAGGGCCACTTTAGCGTAATCAATTAACCTAAAAGCTTGTCTTTGGACTGTGGGAGGCACCCCGAGTAAATCCTGATTCACCTACGGACGTGGGGAGGACATGCAGGCTCCAACCCAAAGTTCAAACTGGCAAAAAAGCCAGATATACAGATCCCAAAAACAGAACTAGAGGCAGAATTAAATTATGCGTGTTTATCTATGTGAATGTACCCCCATCTTGGAAGCAACAGCTGGTGAGCTGCAACTGGTTTTCATGATTGTGTTATTTTGGTAACTCTATTTGTCACTCACAACAAAAAACAGATTGCCAGCTAAACTTTCTCACTACAGTACTGTCCATAATGTCCCGATTCGTGCTTTCCCTCACAATAATATCAAGGTAAAAATTCACTGTGACTACTGCTGAAAATGCACCACCAAGAACCATTAAAACAAAAAGGAACAGAGATTACACTAAGTCACAGCGTGTCCTAAATCACATGGGCAGATTTGCATGTAATTACTCACATCAGGAGTGGTTTAGTGCACTGGGAGTGAGAGCTGACAGGGACGAATCACAGGATTAATTGTCTGATGGCACACCTGAAATGCAAATATCTTGGCACCATGTATTCAAGTGAGGTCTTTGTTTCTGTCGCTCTTGTTTGTTGCAGTAAGTATTTAAACCAGGCATAAGCTGAGTGGAAGGTGAAAAGCTGATCAAGCAGAATTTTTGGTTTATTTGTTTATGTGCAAATTCTTCATAGGGAGGAATGCTGGTATGAACATGAAGTAAAAGAACCCATTTTTGTAAAAAGAGAAGGCATCGCTGAACCGAGAAAGAGGCCTCATGGTACACCTCTCACCATCTTACAATTCCGCAGTCACAGCTATTCCCCAATCCTGTGTGAATGGCACAAATGGCCACGGCAATCCACACATTAAACTGATCACCGGTCCCATTGTTATGCAAATGTGCTGTATATATGATTGAGGAAGTTTCTAACTAGCTGAGACTGACAAAGTCACTTACAGTGGTGCTTGAAAGTTTGTGAACCCTTTAGAATTTTCTATATTTCTGCATAAATATGACCTAAAACATCATCAGATTTTCACACAAGTCCTAAAAGTAGATAAAGAGGACTCAGTAAAAGAAATGAGACAAAAATATTATACTTTTTGTCTCATATGTCATTTATTTATTGAGGAAAATGATCCAATACTACATATTAGTAGGTGGCAAAAGTATGTGAACCTTTGCTTTCAGTATCTGGTGTGACCCCCCATGCAGAAATAACTGCTACTAAACGTTTCCTGTAACTGTTGATCAGTCCTGCACACCGGCTTGGAGGAATTTTAGCCCATTCCTTCGTACAGAACAGCTTCAACTCTGGGATGTTGGTGGGTTTCCTCACATTAGCTGCTCGCTTCAGGTCTTTCCACAACATTTCGATTGGACTAAGGTCAGGACTTTGACTTGGCCATTCCAAAATGTTAACTTTATTCTTCTTTAACCATTCTTTAGTAGAACGACTTGTGTGCTTAAGGTCGTTGTCTTGCTGCATGACCCACCTTCTGTTGAGACTCAGTTCACAGACAGATGTCCTGACATTTTCCTTTAGAATTATCTGATATAATTCAGAATTCATTGTTCCATCAATGATGGCAAGCCGTCCTGGGCCAGATTCAGCAAAACAGGCCCAAACCATGATACTACCACCACTATGTTTCACAGATGGGATAAGGTTCTTATGCTGGAATGCAGTGTTTTCCATTCTCCAAACATAATGCTTTTCTTTTAAACCAAAAAGTTCTATTTTGGTCTCATCCGTCCACAAAACATTCTTCCAATAGCCTTCTGGCTCGTCCACGTGATCTTTAGCAAACTGCAATGTTATTTTTGGAGAGCAGTGGCTTTCTCCTTGCAACTCTGCCATGCACACATTGTTGTTCAGTGTTCTTCTGATGGTGGACTCATGAACATTGACAGAAGTTCTTTGTGACCTCGCCAACTATTACACGTTTTGCTCTTGGAGTGATCTTTGTTGGTCGACCACTCCTGGGGAGGGTAACAATGGTCTTGAATTTCCTCCATTTATACACAATCTGTCTGACTGTGGATTGGTGGAGTCCAAACTCCTTAGAGATGGTTTTGTAACCTTTTCCAGCCTGATGAGCATCAACAACTCTTTTTCTGAGGTCCTCAGAAATCTCCTTTGTTCGTGCCATGATACACTTCCACAAACATGTGTTGTGAAGAGCAGACTTTGATAGATCCCGGTTCTTTAAACAAAACAGGGTGCCCACTCACACCTGATTGTCATCCCATTGACAGAAAACACCTGACCCTAATTTCACCTTCAAATTAACTGCTAATCCTAGAGGTTCACATACTTTTGCCACTTACTAGTATGTATATTGGATCATTTTCCTCAATAAATAAATGACCAAGTATAATATTTTTTGTCTCATTTGTTTAATTGGGTCTCTTTTATATACTTTTAGGACTTGTGTGAAAATCGGATGATGTTTTAGGTCACATTTATGTAGAAATACAAAAAATTCTAAAGGGTTCACAAACGTTCAAGCACCACTGTAGATGAGTGACAAAACATTTCTCCCACAAAACCCTATGACCAGCTGAACTGATTCAACTTTCTGGGGTTTATTTGTTTACTTTCGAGTTGAAGCGCTTGTTTGCGGTGGTGACTAGAACATTAAGAAACATAGCTGGCAACCTTAATTAAATGATTTTACCCATCTTAAATAGTAAAAATGTAGCGGTAAATGCTGATAGTAAATAAATCAGTTTATGGGGAACACTGCAGTATCTTGGCTATTTAGTCAGTACCAGCACACCACAGTATACCATTTAGCACTGCAAAATACAGAATATAATAGACATGTTCCGACACCATGTGTGTGTGTGTGTGTGTGTATATATATATATATATATATATAACAAAATATGAAGTACATAACCGGAAAAACCTTTGATTTAACTACATTAGTTACATGTAAATAAGAAACAGTGGATCCTACGTCAGGTGGGCAGAGAAGCATGAGTGTCTGAGGAAGATGAGGCCTTTGTCAGAGTCACTGATCACCAGTCTCCAATAGCGAAAACGGGCCTCCGCGCCAGCAACCCGCGCACCGGTGCCCCCCTGGGGTCAGACCACAAGTCTTCACGCCGTGCGTGATGTTGGCTCTCGGGCCGCCGTTTCGCAGTTACCTCGTCAAATCTTCTTGCAAACACGTTTATATTTTTTGCTAATTGTCTCCCGCTCGGCGAAAAGGGCGCTCACAAACCAGGAGCTAGCGCGCCTGTCGAAGAGGGAGGGGGGGACCGGGAAGAGAGGGGGAGGGGGGGAGTGGAAGGCAGTTTGACAAAAAGGAGGGCGCGAGACCACGCGGAAGGCGCCAGGAGCGTCGCAAGGGCCAGACGCCGCGGGAGAGTGTCCAGAGTGCACCGCAGAACACTCCAAAGTGCCGGGGGGGCAAAGGGCAAGAACAACAGCGGTGCGAGCAAGGGGATGGAGGAGCGAGCGGTGGGGAGCTGCAGACGGACAGGGGGCAGCCGGAAAATGGGGGGCCCAACTACAAGGGCGGGAAGGGGAGATCAGTGGAGGGGGAGTGGAGGCCGGGAGGGTCGCTCTGCTCATGAGAGGATCGAAGGGAGAAAGTGGGACAGCGGGGAAGCGGCAAGACGTGGTAAGAGCGGAAAAGCGCAGAGGGGAAAGCAGCAGGGGGGTTTAAGTTGGCGAGAAGGGTGAGGTACGACGTCGCCCGGTGCGCGAAGAAGGAAAGTAAACGGGAAACAGGGGGGGGCCCGGGGGTCCTGTGAGAGGAGACCGGAAATGGGAGGAAATGGATCAGAAGCCACAGAAGGCGGCACAAGCTCGAGACGTCGGGAAGATAGGGAACGGGTGGGGGAGGTTAAAATAGGAAGCCCGACACATGAGAGTCGGGGGGCTCGGACGAGTAACCAGCAAAGGGGTAAGTGGCCTGCCCGGGCCCGACGGGGGCCAAGGGGCACGGGAAGCGAAGGAGAAGGAATGGAGGGGATCGAGGAAGGGAGTGGATCGCCGAAGCAGGGGGGAAACCTGACAACGCCGCCCTCTCCAGTCAGGCAGACAAACAGGAACGATCGAACAAAAATCCTCAGGCGGACTGTAAGGTGGGCGAGCGCAACATGACCAGTTAAGAAGTACGAAGGAAAGAAGGACAGATGAACAAAACGGGGGCGTAGAGGCACAGGACGATCAGGGAGGCAACACACACTCAACCGGCTATACTAGGGTACTGGCGGTGGGTTTACAACGCCAACTGAGGCTGCACCTCCTCAACTGAGGCGGTCCTTACATAGCAGGCGGGGGGGCATTGATGGACGCAGAGATAGGCGTTCATCTTACATTACCAAGTGACGGGACAGGTAGAAAGCACTACTTCCGACTCCCCTGTGCTTTACTGGCACGCCATCCAGTTTGCCTACCACCTGTTCCCATTGAATTTCCCGGGGCTAGACTCAACGATTCCCTTAACAGGGGACGCAAGGCAAGAGTCAAACCCAGAACAAGGCGCATCAATCTATGACATACACACACACCCACACACTGTGTGTACATTTTAAAAAACCGCTGACCTTACGCATGCAATTTGAAAATGTGGGAGGAAAAACACACAGACAGGGAAATATGCAACTCCACAACGCAAGTCATAAAATATCTGTGACAGATTGGTAATTCCAGTGTGTAGGAAGTATTTGCATTATAAAAAAAAAACACAATGGGATTAGCATAAAAGCTTTTGTGTAAAACTAAGGACACCAGAATGCCTGGGCTGACTGACTACTTTTCTAACAATTGGGAACATTTTGCTCAGCAATTCTATCTTCTGCTGGTCATGAAGTGATTTGATTGAACAGAAGTGGCACTACCCATTCTCACAAAAACGGATAACCCTTTAAGTAAGTAAATAAAACATGCAGTCCTGTTTTATTTTTCCTCACCGGCTCAACAAACTCAAATTTCTTTCGCTCCTGCACTTCTTGAATTTTGAAGACGTACTCGAGAGAGGCATCGCAGAACATCTGTCGCTCCTTATTGATCTGAGCATCAGCCTGCAAGGTCAAGTCATAACAATTTAGTATGGAAAACCTTTGCTGCCATCAAATCTGTTATCTGATAACACGTGGTAGTTACCTCTTGTAAAATTGACTCTTTCTTTTTCGAGGATATATTCAAGTGTTTTTCCAGAAGCGTATAATATTTCTCAGCCTCCTTGTCGAATTTCTTCTTTCCGTCCTTTAAAAGAAAGAGAAAAAAGCTGATAGAAGAAACTGAATTTTTTCCTTTGCTATAATTATATTGGTTAACTGTCTGGTGGAAAAAAACAACAACAATCCGTTACATAAGGGTTCTTACTTGAAAACTGACATCGTGCAAAACGCTCATTAAAATGTTTGGATCGTTTCCATTTGTTTACAGATGCTATTCTGATTAGCTTTCCCATTTGTTTACTTGACTGAGATGGATACGGACAGAAGCTATTCTCCATTCGCTATGTAACCAGCAGGTGGCGTATTCGTGTCTGTTCACCCACCATTGACGGGGTAAAGCTCAAGTCTTGATATATAATTTCCTGAATAAACTTGCAAGCTGTATTCAGGCCATTTTACGTATGAACATGTCAAATGCTTTGAAGTTCCAGCCATAAAATGAGTTCATCCTTTATCAGTATAACATTCAAACACTACAGCCTTTGCCCAGCAGCATTTGGACATCCGATCACACTCAGACTCCCCATAGAAACTGATCAATCATCAACTTCATATCGTCAGTAACTGGCACATGGACTTACAAGACAGAGGCTGATATCAGCAGCCATAAAAACGACTCATAACAAGCAAGCAAATCACAAAGATATGATAATTGTTATTAATACATTTATTATCTATATAATTATCACTCCCTATGTAAATTATATACATAGTGCATATGTATGTATATTACACATACATACACACTGCATATATATAGTCGCATACATACAATTGATATAGCATGGACTGTCGTGTCTTTCTGAAGTTGAAATACATTTTTGCCACGGGCAACTGACCTGTATTAGTGGGCGTTACTTTACATTATCTACCGTGAGCATGTTCAGTGTTCAGCTTGATGGGCTGAGGATGTGTTCAGGGAGTGCCACACACGCAAGTCCTGCCACAGTTTGCAAGTACTGTTGTATTTCCTTTAGGAATGGCAGGTCTAGTTCTTAAATACTATCACATGGAAAAAAAAGTGAAATCAAGCTTACTTGGAAGCTTTGCCTATTCTCTTGGCTAAAACTTCCAGCAGTTCACACAGTGCACGCATTATTATACTTTCCTCCCCTCCCTTCTGATCTCAAGACCTTCCGAAGTTACAAGAAACTTATTTTCATGAGATAACAAAAGGGCTATTGAGAAAAAAAAATCTCAAATAATTGGGCCTGCAGACAGAGTACATAAACCGATGTGACAACCACCTGATAACAGAACAGTGACATAACGTTCATTCTAGTTTCTTGCAGTGCAATGAAAATAGTTTCACTAGATGAGCTTTTTATCTGTACAGCCAAGATGCACGCTGCGTTTTGTGAACAGGTTTTTCTGGGACTGTGGTGGCCTAGCGGTTAAGGTACTGGATGATGGACCAGAAAACCACCTCTGCCAGGCTGCCACTGTTGGGTCCTTGAGCCCTTAACCTGCAATTGCTTGGATAGTAAGACTGTACCTATTGTAAGTCGCTCTGGATAAGGGCGCATGCTAAATGACATAAATGTAAAAGTGCAATTCGGCGGTATTGAGTATGAAAGTATTTGCATTATAATGAGCACACCCTGAGCTCCTCTCCTTCATGCATAAGCATATCTGAGTAGGAAGTAACAAAAAGGTTGATTGTCCACCTAAAGTGCAGTCAAGTATAAATGGCCAGTTTTTCCGCCTACCGAAACCAGGTGTAAATTAGCTTAAGCATGCCTGGGAGAGGTTGCCAGACTGCTGGGTTAATTTTTTACTGAGCCTGCTGGTTGTGTTTTTGCACATGGATTGTGGTTCGGGTTTTGCACACATTAGATTAATCACCTTTATAAGTAACCCTGTGAACATTAGCTGCTTTATGGTTACATTTAAAGGGCAGATCCTGCAAACCTAATTTACGTTCCGGGAATTTGGCTTGCTTGTCAGAATTTCTCAATTCCTAAGAAGGCTGTTATTTTGTTACATCAAATGTGATGCTCAAGCTTTCATAGTCTCAAGATCACTAGTCTCACAAATGGGACTGTGGTAGTCTAGCGGTTAAGGTACTGGACTCTGGTCCAGCCAAGCTGCCACTGTTGGGTCCTTGAGCAAGACCCTTAACCCACAATTGCTTGGATTGTAAGACTGTAAGTCGCTCTGGATAAGGGCGTCTGCTAAATGCTGTAAATGTAAATCATTGATTCATACATCATTGTTACACAGGGCGAATAAAACTGAAGAGTAAAAACTGATGAGTCACTGAAATGGTAGCAGCCATGAAACTAATGATTCATAGCAGGCCTGTAAAGCACAGTGAACACCTAAACGTGACATCACAACTATTGAAGAACTAACATCCTATATGGTGTCATAAAATACCAAGAAACTATTTCTTAAGCACCCACGGTTAAATTATTACTCACTAACCAGTAGTAGGAGGCAAGGCGGGAACCAACCCCGGACAGGGCACCAGTCATCGCAGGGCACATGCACACCGAGACACACAGGGAAATTTTAGAGACATAAATTACCCTAATGCATGGCTTTGGAATGGGGAAGGAACCTGGAGTAGCCGGGCTCGGATTTGAACTCTGGAGCTGTTACTCGACAGCACTAGCCACAGCAGCTGATGGTGATAAAATGCCATATGAACCACAATAAAAGCCATGATAATGTCATGATCTGAAAAGGTGTCGACGATTTCTGGTAAATACGACACTATTTTCTTTACAAGCCTCCAAAAAAAGCAATGCCACAGCCACCGGAGCAACTGATCAAATACTTTACAATATTTGTTCTTTACATTTTAATTAGGTCACAGCAGTGAGAGAAAAAAGCTCATCACCCAGGCTACTATTGTATTAATGCATAGTAAATGTACAGAAGCGGAGATTGAACTTCCATTTGTCAGCTACTGTGACAACAATACCATTTTATTTGCCTATAAAATTGAAAAAGCCACGTGCAATAATCTTATAATGTTCTTTATCTGATGGGGCAAATGACGTTACATAACTCCTTACTGCCAATGTTATAAAACTGTTTCATGGTTAAACTTTAAATAACAAAAGCATAAATGGCTTTAAAAGCTTAACATATAAGCCTTTGGCACAAGTGTTTAGTACAACCTCACTATCTGACCTTTTGTAAACGCTGACACAATATACAACGCGCTGGACCCAAAAACACAGAAAAACAGAAAATCAGACTGAAAGTAATGTTCGTTTTCCCTCAAAAGCCACAAACACACCCTTTTTGTGGGATTACAAATGAATGCAATATGGCAAAGCAGCAAACAAAGAGTTTAATTTTTTCTTAATTAAACTACATAAAATATCTTACTAGTGGATGCACACAAACTCTCCTGCATCTTGCCCTCTTGTATGCATTAAGTGTGTACAAGTTCCGGTTCTGCTCTTCAGTTTTGTTGCCAAACCTGTCCCCCATTCTACTACGCTAGCTAATTCAGCCTGTAGATATGAATCTGCAGAATGTTGTGTTTTTACCTTTTGTTAATATGACACAAATATGAGATTTCAATAATGCACTGACTGTGCTTTGCCAATTTGACAACTGAAACAAACAGCATAATTTTTTTTAGATCTTATATGGACTATTCTGCTGAATTACGTCGTTACGTCCCACAGTAACTTGCTTTTTTGTTTCCCATATTTTTGATATTTTCTTATAATCAATTTAAACCAAAAGCATTATCTGCACTAGTATACATTTACAAAAATCGATAGTAAAATATATACAAAGCCATCACTTATAGTGCGACTTCTATTGGGAGGTCAAAAAAACCCACCAAGAAGGAGTTGTTGGGATTGAATAAAACTATGTGTGTGAATGTAATGATGATATGTGTAAGTGATTACAATACTACAGCGAAAGGATACGGTTTTTGGGTAAAAAGCACAATTGAAACGAGGCTCTAGTACCCTGTTGGGCCGCATCTAGCCTGGATACGAGCATACAGGTTCTGTATGGTATCCTGTGGCACATTTGCCCACAGATGTTGAAGCTGAGCCTGTAGAACCTGCACACTCGTAGGTTGCCGAAGCTGGCTTCCCATAATTGCACTACTCGCGATACATCTGGCAACCGGGTAGGCCAAGGGAGTGTTGCAACATGGCGGAGACATCCCCGGGAAACCCTTGCTGTGTGTGGGTGAACATTATCCTGGGGAAAAATGCCATTTGGAATCCCTGCCACATATTGCTGAGTTGTTAGTGTTCCTCATATCATGAATGCCTTCACATCACAGAGTCAATGATCTTTCACCAAGAGGTACACTACCCAAAAGTAGTCACAGAGCCTTTTTTAAAATAGAGCAGTGGGAAGCACTTTTACACACATTTGTGGCAAGACCCAGTGTCCAGTCAAATAGTTTTTGAGTTATACAACTGTCACTACCAAAACATGAGGTGAAAACAGTATAAAAAATACAAAACTACAACTGCCTGTACTTTTACTAGACACTAAGGCTGTGCTAAAAAATACAAAAATCAACACAGCAATATCTCATGATATTTATTTTTGTGATATACTACAGCTTAAAATATTGTTGTTTTTTGGAAGGAAGAAAAAACACATTTTAAATGGGGTGTAAACTACAATCTCCACTCCTGTAGTTGTCACAGAACAGTGTTTTCACTCAATTTGTCCACTGAATTATGTGTTATTATGTGATGTGATGTATGAAAAGGACTCTGATTGTACACTGTCTTGTATTTCAGCTGTTTTTATATTTTCAGTGAACTATGTGGAATATCACAATGTATCGTGATATAATCATATCGTGATGAGTATTGTGAAGTCCTTTCCAATTCCCATAGCTAATAGATATGGGAACCTTATATGGTATAATATACAGTACATAGCAATAATATTTACAAAATAAATTTGAGTTTTGGTAAAATCGGTCATATATTTCATTTACAACATCTTTGTTTAAGTGATCCATCAATACCACACACATTTAGGCTTGAGGTCAGTAATTAAGAAAGAAGCTATGCTGCTTAGAATAGCATTATTTATTTGCAAACAGTTATAAACAACCATATTAGTGATAAACTACAATGAACTTCAAGACATTGTGCTTGGTCTCCCCATGTCCTTTAGGCTAAACTTTGATTGGCGACCACAAAACATGATGTCACGATAACGCATGGTCTCTCTACACGGTCAAGTCTATCCTAGTTGTTATGGAAATGTAGCATTAACTATATATAGTAAAGTAACACACGTCAATTTGACTAAAACAGACTTGATTTTGAATGAAAATTCCATGTTAAATATTTGACCAAATATTTGTTATTGGGACAGCATCTAAAATGTAGCCCAAGCTCTTTGTTTTTCCTCTACGCCATTAGCCGAACCTTTCCCATGACCTTTTTGCAGACACTCAGCAGACTGCAGCCTTGCCAAAATACAAAGGAATTGCATTTCTGACGAGCTTAATGCACGGCCCCCGGGCCCATGTGCTGACTAACAATGACATCACCCTTCCTGGACCTGTATGCCTGTTGTTTAAGAGTTTAATACAGTATTCCGAGCACTGACGAAGCAGCAGTTCTGTGTTTGAGTTGTTAGTATTACTGTTAGTGTGTGGTCTCTTGAAGGTGTAGACACTGGCGTTTGTGGTGACATTCTGAGATGCTCTTGCACGGGAGGTTGAACAGCCGGACTGCCATTCCCTTTGGCCTCTGCGGTTGAGATGTCAAAGCCGAGGGAGTTCAAGCTCATCTCTGGCTGAAGAGTCTGAGCTTCAGACGCCCAAATAAGGCAGCAAGTGTTCAGTGCGGGATCTTTAAGCAGTGAGCTCATCAGACGGCCCTCAGCTGAAATGAGGACACACAGCCAGGCAGGACTCTCCAGACGGAGTCTCTCTCTACCATACTAAACATGTTTCCTAATCCTCGTCCCTCTGCAATTCAGCATCTTCTGGCTCCCATCTCAGCTTAAGCTCTTTATTAGTTTAAAATGAATGTTAGAATAGTATGGCTGCCTCAGATGCTACGATTCATGTCTAGTTTATGTTCTTAAAAGGGTTTATTTTGTGATGAAAAACTATGAAGACGTGCCATGACATTTTCCTCACAAAAATGTAAATGAAAGCTCAGCTGAACAGAGGTGAGACTTTGTCATGAATGGCTGAAATTGCTTAAAATCAACGCAATTTTAAATACAGAGCTTATATAAGGTAGCATTATAATGTATCAAGCCCCAGATATTGTAATATGTGAAGCCTTTAGGATTCTGCCTTTGTATTCATGCTCTCAGATATGAAACATGAGTATAGATAGGTTGATGACAGTAGGAGGGTGTTGTCATGCTCCAAACTTGGACTAAAATTTGTTTCATTCTGTAGTTACACAGACAGTGAGAAGCCTACAGGAAAATACATTTAATACCTATTGAACTACTTTCTACAGTCTTCTTTTATAATACACATCTGAATACAGGGGTGGGCGATATGAGTTAAAATTCAAATCATATGTACAACTATCAACATGACAACAATATTATATCATGATATAAAAGAGACTGTATTATTAATACCTTCTAAATGCCATTCAAAAGTACCGTATTTTTCGGACCATAAGGCGCACTTAAAATCCTTTAATTTTCTCAAAAATCGACAGTGCGCCTTAAAATGCGGTGCGTCTAATGTATGAATTAATTCTGGTTGTGCTTTCTGACCTAGAACCGATTGTAGATGGTACACGACGCTCATAAATCTGTCAAAATGGGTTAGCACGGCCTTGGTAAGTTACGAAGCTTACGGCAACCGTAGTGCGCAGCATCACAGAGTAATACGGTATGTGCTTCAGCATTAGGGTGTGTGCATTCATTCACTCATTTTCGAAGCGGATTTCAAACTCAACGCTATCAGTCACGCAACATGGAAATAGAGAAGCTGCGAGAGAATTCAACATTAACGAATCAATGGTACGGAAGTGGAGGAAGCAAGAAAACGCCCTGTGCCAGGTAAAGAAGACCAAACTGAGTTTCCGGCGGAACTGAAGAGTTTTGTCATAATACATGTTGACCTATAAAGTCTAACACTTTGCTTTAACTTTAATACCGATATACCTCCCAGCCCTACCTGAATATAGACTTCAGCACATTCTAGAGCTTTCTAAAGGGCTTTTACTATTACCCTTGGAGCTTTTTTATCTAGACCCCATTCTTAGGTAAACTAGGGGTGTCACAGGCAAAATATCACATTACAAAGTTTTCAGGTTGTATCATGATGCAAGATATGAACACTTCCACAACTAATATAGTTATAAAACAATAAAACATGGTTCTAGGTTCTAAGTAACTAGTAGTGGCAAAAAAAAAACAGACACTGTAAATTTGGCATTCAGTTGATTCTGCATTTTGTGTACAGTCTTGAGCAAAAAAACAAAAAACCACAAAGTGCAAAATATTAAGCTTTTAACGGTTTCAACAGCAAATTATTGGTCAGAAAATGAGCAAAAATTAAATAAATAGCTAAAGAAACTTAGTATGGGATAGCCTTTGGGTAAACTTGTGGTCAGCTTTTTAACAGAAAGAAGAGTCAGTGTTGTTTCACTCAATGGTAATGGCTTCAAACAGTTGACGAGTAGCTGAAACATATTCCCCAGTTAGTCTGTGTTTAATGTTCTCTATAGGGTTCAAACATGGCCAAAACATGAGCCGGCTGTGCTTGTTTTCAAGTCACTTCTTGGTGGTCTTTGCAGTGTGAGCAGGGACGCTGTCACCAAATCTTCAAAGACACCTCTCTGGACCATCATGCAATTCAAATCATGATTCATCAGTCCACACAACTCTGCGAAACCACTCTGAATCAAACTTTCCATATTCTGTCTTTGATGTTTTTCTTAGACAGCAATGGGTTTTTAACACATCTATACACAAACCCTGCATTAGACAACCTTCTGGTTATTGTTCTTCTCAAGAGTCGTGTTTTCTGAAGTCTTGAATTATGCTTACAGGGTTTGTAGGCTTTATCCTGTCTTTGAGAACAGAAAATTTCAACAGGCGGTCACCTTTGCTTGAAAACACGTTTGGCCTCTCAGATCCTTTCTTTCTGGGAACATCAACTGTTGTTTCAAAGTACTAACCTATGCTTTTAATAGATTATAGTGAAATAGGATTTGCTGCACCTTTAGGGTCTTGAAAATTTCAGAATAGCTGCAGTTGGAAGCAACCGCTGCATAATATTTAGTTTTGTTTTTCTTGGAGTAGATTTTCTCGATCGTTTACCTTGGGACTCACAAGACTGCATAAGAGAGATGTCTGCCACTTCTGGTTCTATTTATCAGTTTGTTTTAACGTTTGTGATGGACTGCATCAGGAGTGGCACATCAACTAACAAGCACTTTAAAAAACCAACTGATTTTTGGAAGATATTGATGTGTGTTAGTTTGAGTTTTATATCAAACATTTAAATCTTTTCAGGATTTTGTCTTTGTGTATAAAGATAAGAAGTATAATAGTGCAAGACTTATAAGACGTCTATGTAAGTGAAATTACACCAGTCATTCACCAGTCTTGTCTCCAGCAAACAGCTATTATTTGGATCGAGTCTGTTGTGTAAAAGTCAAACCAATCCCATATAACTGTGTTACGAGATTTTAAGCGAAACAGAGATGCATCTGATAAAACCTCTTAAAATGCCATGTATTCAGTGGCAGTAATGATGTGTTTTGAGTACGACTGTTCTCATGATCTCTCTGTAAAGGCAGATCGTCATATCGCCCGCCCCCAGTGCCAACAGAACTGAAGCGAATCCACTGGTAGGTCATTTGTTCTGTTCACACTAATCATTAAAAATGATATAGCAGTCTATTAGTTGTGCGTATCTACGCAATTCTTATCTGAAATGTGTTTTTCAATCAGAGCATGGTTTTTAATCGAACATAGATTTCTTTAGAAGGGCAGACTCAGACTTTGTGCGCCTTGCTAAAGGGCACAATCCACACCTCAGCTACTCGCGAAATTTGGCAGGGGCTTTCACCTTTTTTGGGCATTCCCTTGCTGTTTGTCTAGTTTGAACTTACGCCCCCTACTTACCCACTCCCACCCTTGGGAAAACAATGAATGCAACCAGTACAAGCTTGACAAGCTAAAATAATATAACGTTGGCAAGATTATAAATATACGATATGATAAATATAGATGGATTTCACTGCATTTCATTCACTCAGAACAGTCAGACAGTTTGACTTATTTAGTGCGATTAGTATGTTTCACAAGAATTTGTGGTATAATTTGGAGACACAGGTCATAAATCCCCCGAAAGTACTGCTTTGCAAGCCACGTCGAGACAAAAATGCAACAATCGTCAGTCTTGCCAGTTACAGATATTATGCTTCGGCAGACAGCCAAAAATCTGACTCAGTGAATGCCTTCAAAAACCCAGAACGGGCACCCAAAATGTTTGTCCAACAATGTGTTACATTTATCTGTCATTAAAGTGCTTTCTATACTAAAGTAGCTGATGACGCATTTATTTCATCATTGTCTTTTTTATTGTTTCCTAGAGGTTTAAAGTTGAGTCATTCTCATTGTTGCTTTACTGTGTTGTTTAACCTGTCACACACTTAAACAAGGCTAGATAAAGGCTAAGAACAACCCAATATAATCCTCTAAAAGAAAAGGACAAAGGGAAAGAATTCTTGCAGAAGCTACAGAAAAGCTTGAGAACGCTTTGAAATGATCTGCATTTCTGCAATTACTTTTTATAAACTGTAGTCTGTATCTAAATAAGTAGATTTAATCTATTGTGCTGTTATCCAAGTCCTGTAGACCACACAGGATCAAATTTAACACATACTGAAAGAAATAGGTTAAAAAGTCTCAGTTACTGACATTCATGAGTCACGTGTTTCAGTTAATGTGATAAAACTTGAGATGTTGGTTGTAGAGACGTCCATATACAGCCACATTAAGACCCTAAGTGTACTTGGTAATTTAATGCGTCTTGCATCTGGATTGTATCCTGTCAAGATTTTAACCACATGTATTTACACTTAATAGCCAAAGGCGTATCCAGCCAGCCAGAAATCTTGATTGCGTATCCCACATAATATGCAAATCACCTCATAAGACTGAACCATTGTGTGTTATTTACAGTTTTTATTTGGATTAAAAAAAAACATTACATTCACCAGCTGTGTGTCCCCATGCAGGGATGGACGTCATGGATCACGTGTCATGTCATAAGGTATCGGTCGAGGTTTTTGTAGTCGGATTCGTCTTGAAAAGGTGGATTTACATTTGATATGTGACTACAATGCATCTCAGGTGATTTGAGAAAATCAGATTTCAGAACAGAATGCGTCTTCGGATCCGTTTTTCTTAGGTTTAGTCCTATCCAGGTACAATCCAATCATGATACTCAAGAAGCATGAAATAGCCTAGCATACATGGAGTCACAGTTACAGTGTTAGTCTGTTGTTTTTAAGAAAGGTCTCTTCATGTAAACCATATCGTGAAAAGAATTTACCAGAACTTAGAAGAGAAACTGCTAGAAAAGCCAAGGAACTCAGACTTCCTTACATTTACTTTGACATCTATTTCACTGCAGACAGTATGAATCCAAGTCTACCGGTCAACTTCATTTCATTTGTTAATAAACACCCATTCTGGGATGGACCATCACACAGTGGAATTGTGTACTGTGGTCAGACCAATCAGTATTCCAGGTCTTTTTTTTTTAAAGAAATGAACACCATGTGCTCCAGAACAAAGATGAACAGGACCATCCAGATGGTTATCCGAAAGCCAGGCTCTGTCATGGTATTGCATTTACATTTACAGCATTTAGCAGACGCCCTTATCCAGAGCGACTTACAAATTGATGCAATCTTACAATCCGAGCAATTGTAGTTTAAGGGCCTTGCTCAAGGACCCAACAGTGGCAGGTTGGCAGAGGTGGGATTTGAACCCTGGACCTTTTGGTCCATAATCCTGTACCTTAACCGCTAGGCAACCACAGTCCCACAAGATATGAACCCGGGACCGCTCACCCGCTAAGCAAGAACCATACCCCTAGACCAATGAGCCATATTGGTTTGTTTCAGGGCTCTTGGTAAAGATCATTTACACTTCCATGATGCAGCATAAATGCAGAAAAGTACACGGAGATTTTAGAACAAGATGAGCCGCCTTCAAGACAACTTTTCCAGGGACATCCATGCATTTTTTTAACAAGACAATGCAAAACTTGTCAAATCATAAAAAGTTAGGACTGAAATAGGCAAATCCCTTCCAGTCTTTCTTTGAGGAACATTTGGTGACAAACTGGAGATCCTCTGCCTAACTTTGCACCTTAACAACTCAGCCTTTCCTGGCTACTGCGTTTGTACCAAATCATGATTGTAATTCTTATTGACATGACCTGTTTGAAATCACATCATTATTTAGTATTTTATACCTTATTACTAGCCCTAAACTGCCCCCAACCCAGCTTTTTTGTTTATTAACAAATGAAAAAAAGAAACCTATTGGGTTCATACTGTCTGCAATAAAATAAAAGTCAATGGCAATGTAAGGAACACTTATTTTTTTTATTATTTGCATTTTCCATGTACCAACTTTCTGATTTGGGCTTGTACAACACTGGCCTTTCTTAGCCGTCTGAATCACCGGCAAATACGGTTAATGAATAGAGCGGAAAGTGGTGCATCCAGTGGATGAAAGGAAGAGGTTGGCGGTTGTTAGCTATGCTGAGGAACTCACTGGCCTATGGCCTACTGGGCACACATTGTGGAAGATCGACTGAGGAATTGGGCATGACTAAATCGGGGCAAAAAAAAGTATATAAATAGAATACATTTATTTATTTAAAAAAACAACAACAGACATTTAGACCATAATTAAATCATGTAGAATTATTAAGGGTTCATGCTGGGAAGCTAGAACATATCTGCATATTCTGCGTGTTCTTCTTTCTCCTTTTGTCTTAGTCACTAAAAACATCAGTGTTCTGGACACGGGCTACGTGCAGGCTACTCCAAGACCAGGACTGGCATACTGGAAACAGCTAATCTAGTGGAAACATTATACCTTCTAGCAGGGAAGTGGTGCCTTACAGTCCTAGCTCTTCATTTAATGTTGGCAAATGTATTACTGTATCTGGTTATAATTTCCATGCTCTTTAACAGGTGTTTGCAATTTCCACCCTTCATACAGACTTGCAGCATGGACCAAAGTTAATTTATAAACAGGATCGTGTCGCTGTAAGCCTCGGTTGATACATGGAGGATAAAGTCAGGATAGAAGCCTTAGGAACTTACTTTGGCAGCACCGATTTGCTCCTTGCGAAATTTCTCCAGCGGCGTGATCAGGACGTCGTCTGCATTCTGGATCTAAATCAGGCAACAGATAACAACGTGTAAAGGCAAGAGAATTCCAGAGTTACTCTTTGTTTAAGTGGCCTTGAAGCCAGAGTGAAAAGAATTTGTAACTGCTAAGAGTTTTGTCTGGAAGCTTTGGGAAACTGTGATGTGCTATTTGACCTTGCTGAACAGTCTACTGTAATCATGCATTGCAATAGCTATCTGTGCATTCCTTGGTTTATAACTGGAACAATCCATCAGATACCAAGACAAAAATGTCTACAAAGTACCTACTACTAACATTATACACAATAACATAAGTAAATCCAGATTTAGTGTAAAAAAGGAAAACAGCTCAGTGACTGTGAGCAGGTCCAAAGCTATGGCACCGTCAGTTTATGCCAAGAATTACAACAATCACATGAAATCTATCCAGACCAACTCTTCATGTGCACTGTAAATAAGCGAACTACAATTAGCAACACTTTCATTTCGGTCCCAATTGGAAAAACACACAATTACATACTCAAGTTCCTTTTATATACTTTCCCAGGCACTGAGCAGTGGGCTTCCAGTCTCACTAGAGAATTACCCAAAATAGGTTCCACATGCTCGCCCGTGCTCAGTCCTCCCCTTGCCAACTGACAGTCCATCTCCAGTTCTGATCCGCCTACATCAAGATTAATGGAACCTGAACTTATAATGGACTTGGGCCCATTCCAAGCAGCTCCAGATGTAAGATATGTAGTATGGAGCACACTAACGAATTCACTGGTGAGAGATGTGTGCCTGACATGTGCTTCCTGTATGGACGCTTCTGCAGTAACAGTACCTTAAATAAATATTTCACACCTCAATTATTTGTAAAACCGTTGTAACAGCCCAAATCACCACAAACATCACTAAATCCTGAAATCAGAATTTGTTTTATGTTTTAACTTCTCTTTGATGATGGATTTCTTTTATATAGATACATTCAGACTTGTATGTCAAATAAAACTGATGATTTTGTTAATTCAGTTAAACAATTATATCTGATAAAGCCTCAAATTAATTGAGGGTGCAAAGGAATGATAAGCATCAGAAATTGTGTGCTAAGCAACAAACATAACTGTGGTTGTTATTGTCATTTGGTTACTGGTACTTCCCATTTTATGATGGTCCAACTTAAGACGGGAATCCAACAATACCCATAAATACACATTCAGCAGAAACCATATTTTGAATTTTTCCCCAGGCAAGTGATGCACAGTACGATACTCTCCACCAAACGAGGAACTCGGCAGTGCGTGAGTTACGTGGCGGGAGTGATGAGCACTGGGAAATGTAGTGAGGAAAAGCTGTGGTCATGACATTCACTTAAAATACATTATTCTGTAAATTACATGAGATATTCAATAATTTATTATAAAATAAGCTAACAAGTAATAGATGTGAGAAAGTAATAAGTAATAGACGTGAGAAACAGAGACCTTTCAAATCTTTCTTGGTATTTTCTTTCCTTTAGTATACATGTTTTTGGTTCTGTTTCTTTGTATGTTTACATATGGACATTTACTTTTATGCATCTTTACTTTTGTTTTCTTTCTTGCCTTTTATGATCTACATCTACATCTACACAGCCCTGTGATGGACTGGTGTCCTGTGCAGGGTATGTGCTCCCCTCAGCCCTGTGAACTCTGGAGATTGATCAATTTGTTACCTAAAACAGAGCTCATAAGAATAAACATTAGGCATGGCCATCATTAAATATATCTGACAGCATTCTCCATCTTCACCCAATGTCTCTATTCAGTCCTACTGGGTTTAGTTTCCTAAATCAAAAGTACTCTACCAGTCCAAAGAGCCTTTACTTTACAAGTGCTAGAGAATCTCTGGGATACTACCACAACAAGCCTACACTACAGTCCTAACTAAAATAGCAAACAGAAACTAACAAGAACAGAAGCTTCCTCATGTTGAAACTGCAGCTAACACACAGCAGCTAACAGTAAGTGCTCGACTCATTATGGAAAAGGGGGCTTTCATCGCCTGACGCAGATCAGGTGCTTTACGATTTCCTAATTTCGGGCCCGGACTGTCATGCTGTCAGCCCGAGCGGTTCTCTCATAACACAAGTTCCCATGGCCCTCTATAACTAGAGAGGAAACTCGTTTATTACATCAGCTCAATCCATCATGTGGGAAAACGACTCCCACTTAAAACACATACGTCTGGCTGCTCTGCCTGGCTAAGAGCGCCTGTGCCGAGTCCTACCGGATATGGGGTATTTCTGGTGACATTCAGGGATGCACAACTGGCACTGGCGTTAGTCAATAACGCAACCATGAATGATTTATGAGGAGATATAACAGTCTAGTGAATTTTATGCACGGCACAATGACGAGGATTTTCCAGCAGCATCCCAGAGGGAGGCCAGAGCATTCACGTGGAGTCATTCACCCTGCGCTCTTGTTATTGTACATCTATGAATGAAAAGCTTGTCTGAAAGTCTTTTTACTGAGGTATTTGTCATCCTGAGAGGCCTGGCACAGCGGTCTGGGAGAACAGAGCGTAGCAGAGTCCCGTCTGCAGGAAGTAGCGGGGCTGGAGGGGGCTGCTGGATAATTCTCCCCCTGGGGCTCCTTACACAGCCCCACTGACCTCGTCTCATTCCAAGACACTACAGCATATAGGACTAAAGTAGCCTCACAGTGCATGAGACTAAGAAACTGAATTGATTCCAGATACATGCAACACTTTTCATTGCTTGGGGAAGCATTACAGCTGTGATGTCAAATGCAATAGTCAAATTTCAGTCCAAAGTTTGTTAATATCCTTTCCTTTGCGTCATGACTTTTTTTTTTCCACAAGAGCCAGGATGAGCAACAGAGACAGAAAGCAGAGGTCTGCTTAACTTTTAGATTATATTACAGTTAGAGCTGCAACTACACCAGTTCTTTTTGAATGGTCAATTGTATACTGTTCCGAATATTCAAATATTTTAAAAGAAGGGCAAGAAAATAAAAAGAGAAACATGGATAAAAAAGTCGTACTTCATTTTAATGATTAAAGATATGAAAATAATAAGAAAAACAGCACTTATTTACAAACCATATAACCCCTAGTCTAATACTGGTAGTCCCTGATTTACGATGGGGATACATTCCGACAAATCCATCATAAGTTGAAACTGCTTGCTTGAACCAAGCAGTTTAATATATACTGTATATATTAGTGGTAGTCTGATTAATCGGTCTACAGATTAATGCCATTTTTAAATAATCGCCATTGGCCAATATCTGCACTTGTGAGGCCGATATTCAAAAATAGTGGGGAAAATGCAGAGAAACTTTTCGATGATCCAACGACTGGCCTCCACTCCTCAGATAAAGTCAACCATATGGATGTAATACCCGACCTGATCAGAAACACACCACTGGGACTCAAACTCAGGTACCTGAAGTGGCGGGTTAGCCCCTTGGACCACTGCATCACCTTGTCGCTTGGTGTAAAGTTACCATTACCTACCATTAAATCGTGACTGAACGTGTATTTGAAAATCTTGTGAAGTTATCGCTCACGTACTTAAACGGCACTGATGTTTTGTTTATATCCATGGTTCCCAAGCAGGGGTCTGTGCCCCCCACAAACATTACAGGGGTTGCCTGAGTCTTTGCCTGCTCTGAGGAGTTTGTCAAAATGCATTTGCACGTTAAATTAAAATTAAATTAACACACAAACCTTTATATATAATTACTTAAAAGGACATTGTTTTTTTAAGCTAAATGTGTATCTCTCTTGAAAAGAGAAAGCAGCCAAAATAAAAAAAATCTATAAAAGGAGCCGAAGAGAAAAGCAGAAAAAAAAAAGGTATCATATATGTAAATTTTTACTAATAAAGATTTGCAATGAATCACTTTATTCTTTTGGTCTGTGTAGGTGTGTGAGTTGGGGGGCAAAGATTTTCTTAGAAAACTTGTAGGGGGCTCCAAGTTAAAAGGTTGGGAACCACTTGTTTATATGATCACCAGAGGTGGTGAAGCATTTCCAGTGCACTCTCAAGTAAGTGCTGTCCGAATTTTGTTTGAATGTCTCCTTTCCTAGTGACTTGCATAGTGTTCTACGTATAACAGTAATAGGGATAAAACAGGGAGCAAGTGAGTAAGGGATTGAATTTGCACACTGCTTGTTTCTGATACTGACTTCAGGTCTTCTGAGAGAAATACAATCCAAACACATGATACATGTCATGTACATCTTTAAACAAATGCCACTCCTACTTCAGCTAGCCTGATCATGATTACTACAGCATGCTCGAAATAGCAACAGTGTGCTGTTTGGGAATGTCCCTCATTTCATAATAACTCACTACTCATTTCTCCTCATACTTCTCCTTTTATTGAGCATTTATTTCAGAAGTTTTGGCCTTGCAAATTCACCACAGGTGCGCTGAAGCTGACTGAAGTTTGATTTACTGGATAAAAACCTGAGCAACTCCAAAGAATTTCATCCACTACAAAGCAGGCATCATGGTAGCTACGCGTGGTTCCTCCTCCCTCCAAAACAGAGTCATGACCCTAAGTAAGCATCTGTTTGACCAAAGCATATTTCCCATAACTCTCAGAGCTGAAATAATCTCCTGCGCTGATTCGAATAGTTCACAGTTTTCCATGGGACAGCAGTCACAGTTCAGCTGGGTGCCTAGTAGGTAATTATCATGGTTTAATAATAACAATATGACTGTAAAATAACAACCAATTGAAATGAATATGAAATATTCTGCTCATTAAAAAAAAAAACTATTAGCAAATCAATTAACTTCTGAGACCCTAACAACACTAGCTGCTCATAGGCTTAGGCCACCAAAGGAACTTTATAGTCTGAACAGCAAGATTCAAATTCAGAACCAGCAGTGTATGTACATTTATATTTCCTTTTACAGCATTTAGCAGATGGCTTTATCCAGAGCAAATGTACAACTGATACAGCTTACAATGTACAATCCAACAAACTGTGGCTTAGGGCCTTACTAATGGGCATGACAGCGGCAGCTAGTGTATATATATATGATTACTTTCCTTTTGGAAAACAGGTTTGTCCTTTCAGCAGTAGAGGTTACTTATCACCAGTAGTAATTGAGAGAGGTTTGGTATTCCCAGGTCACTGTTTTAGGACATTAACCCATGTTAAGCTTTGTTAACCTAACGCAGAATCCGGGCTAGGAGAGAGAAGTCTGTTGCACAAGGTGCACTGCTGAAGATCAATGTCATTTTTTTTTATTTTCCCATGTTGGAGGTGCAACCTCATTTACAACAGACTGCATTTAGTCTTTGTGTTGCCTCTCAAAGTGGAGCCAAACTTTTGAGTGCTTTTGAGCGTCCATCTTCCGCTCTAGTGGAGTGTATCAAAACAAATCTACGTGATGATGTACCGGTCTTTGTAGATAGGGTGCCTCCTTAATACAGACATATTTTTGCACTAGTTGCAGACACGTATTTAAAGCAGACAATGTGTCAATAGAAACCTATAAGTGGAATCAAAATTCTGTTCTTTAATGGGTACCTGGTTCTTGGAATACAAGTTTACACCCATATACAGTGGTGCTTGAAAGTTTGCGAACCCTTTAGAATTTTCTGTAATTCTGCAGAAATATGACCTAAAACAGCATCATATTTTCACACAAGTCCTAAAAGTAGATAAAGGGAACCCAGTAAAACAAATGAGACAAAAATATTACATATTAGTGAGTGGCAAAAGTATGTCACCCTCTAGGATTAGCAGTTAATTTGAAGGTGAAATTAGAGTCAGGTGTTTTCAATCAGTGGGATGACAATCACATGCGAGTGGGCCTCCTGTTGTATTTAAAGAACAGGGATCTATCAAAGTCTGCTCTTCACAACACATATTTGTGGAAGTGCATCATGGCATGAACAAAGGAGATTTCTGAGGACCTCAGAAAAAGAGTTGTTGATGTTAATCAGGCTGGAAAAGGTTACAAAACCATCTCCAAAGAGTTTGGACTCCACCAATCCACAGTCAGACAGATTGTGTACAAATAGAGGAAAATAAAGACCATTGTTAGCCTACCCAGGAGTGGTCAGCCAACAAAGATCACTCCAAGAGCAAGGCGTGTAATAGTTGTGAAGGTCACAAAGGACCACAGGGTAACTTCTAAGCAACTGAAGGCCTCTCTCACATTGGCTAATGTTAATGTTCATGAGTCCACCATCAGAAGAACACTGAACAACAGTGGTGTGCAAGACAGGGTTGCAAGGAGAAAGTTACTGCTCTCCAAAAAGAACATTGCTGCTCGTTTGCAGTTTGCTAAAGATCACATGGACAAGTCAGAAGGCTATTGGAAGAATGTTTTGTTTACGGATGAGACCAACAGAACTTTTTGGTTTAAAAGCAAAGTGTTTTGTTTGGAGAAAGGATTTGTGTCGAATAATATATGAATATGAAAGAGAGACCAGCCCTTAAGTATTTTGATATGGTCCAAACTGGCCTCCTTTGAAAAAGAAAAAAAAAAAAAAAAAAGAAAACCTTTGCACACGCCTGATCTAGGTGACCAAATTGCACACGCCAGTGCTTAAACATCTTATTGGGTAATAGAGCGAATGTATCCACTTCAGACAGTGCTTCCTAAGGGCACACTTTCAAGGAGCCCGAATCAAGATAATAATTAGATGAGATCATGTGCTACAAAAATGGGAAAAAAAGCTTTTACTTACAAGTCGCCGCCTTTCCTCTTCCACTGTGTTTAGTAGCTGAGAGAATTCCTTTAATGACTGGGCTGTGAGAAGAGAGAAAAATTCCAAATTATGTACAGGCAGAGAATTTCTGTTTACACATAATACACAAAATGTATTTTTAAGGGTCTACTCTTTTGCCCTCCAGCAGGTGCTGCTAGATATAATAACATATACAAGAAAAGATTACATGCTCAAAATGTAGGGAAAAAAAACACAGATGGCAATCCATATACAAAAACAATCAATCGGTCAATCAAAAACGTAATGAGGGACATATATCAAGCCGAGTACTTCAAAAAACGATATGCATTTCATACATTTTGTATATAAAGAACACACCAACATTTTTCAACCTAATCTCGATCTACCACATCTGTAGCTTTTCCACATAGTAATTAGTGTCCCTGGTAATCACCCATACGCTACAGATGTGGTGGATGGAGATTAAGGTTCAAAAATGCTCAAGTATACCTTCATGGAATGGAATGTAGATGTACAACGTGAGTTCTAGATCTATTATCAGAGAACAGAATTACTGAGAATATCAAATCCCAAAGACATCAAGCTGTACATCATTTGATCTTGGGGCATTCAGGTTCAGTGCACTGGTGTCCACAAGAGATGCTTTAGCTACATCATATCCTGCATGGAATACACAACATTTTCCTGTTTGGTGATAAAAGCAGGTCGAAGGGCAGTAATGACCCCCTGCTTTAATCGCCTGCTCTTAGCTTCCCTAAACATGTGTCCCAAGGCTACGCATTTCTGGTTATTAACGCAGGCCCCTGAGTAAACAATCGCCCAGTCTTCGCAGGACATAACTCAGCTACGTTAATGCATGACAAGAGCTTTTATACAACCTCAAGACTACCCAGAATCCAGCGAAGATGTGCTTGCTGTGTGAACGCTGCGTCTAAGTCGAAGCTAGTTTTAGCTAAGTTTAAAGCCTCCAGTTTAGCCTAATCGCCACTTGACCTCAACCTGCACCATAAAAATCTCTCTGAAGTGCTCGTTTAAATCCAGAGAAAATTCTTCCACAAAGGTTCACTGCGACTTCATTTCAACCAAGCAGGAGTTACATCTGACTACATGGGTTTTATCACCTGGTGTTCAAACTATGCAGTGCTGGACGGTATAACATTTTTAATTATCCATACGGCATGAAATTTTCGTGGTCCACAGCTGTAATGCTTCAGGCAGCAAATTATACAATTCTGTTCACCCGACGAAGGGAGGAGTAGAACTTAATCGCCGAACGGCATTCTGGGTACAGCTTGCTAGCTAGCCAGGTAGCATAACATACACCGACATCATTTACATTTACAGCATTTAGCAGACACCCTTGTCCAGAGCGACTTACAATACAATCTTACAATCCAATCAATTGTCTGTTAAGGCTCTTGCTCAAGGAGACAACAGTAGCAGCTTGGCAGAGGTGGGATTTGAACCCTGGACCAGAGTCCAGTACCTTAACCGCTAAGCTACCACAGTCCCATCATACTATCATAGCATAACAATCTGTTAACAGCTGGGAGAGGATCTGTCAGATTAAAGAACAGAATCAGAAATGGAGGATAAAGAAAGTGAGCCCAGAGCTGCAAAACAAGAACTGGAGTTTGGAATTTCTTGGCTTTAAAAAATCCAGCGCAGACCAAAAGGCTATATATTGCAAAGTTTGTCAAGCTGCTCTTGTTGCCGCTGGTGATAACTCTAGCAAATGACTACATCGCCTCAGCAGAAAACGTGTTGGAACAATAAGCGAATGAGATTGTGATTGTCGGATTCAATGCCGTTAACCAGTAGTGCCAGTGAAACAGTGAAGCCAAAGGCTCAGACATCCCTTGAAGAGGCATTTTCTCAAGACACTGCATATGTCAGGAAAAGAAAGTGCTGGAACAACATTATAAAAGCAGTAACAATCCAACTGAGAGATCCAAGTTCAGAGCAATGATTAAAACACTGGATTTGTCTTACTGGGGTGAAAATACTTCAGCCAAAAACAGGTTGCAGCTTGCATGATAAAACCTTTCGGCAACATTTGGCAACTCTTTTGTGGGGTGAAGTAATCCCTATAGTAATTAAAGCCTTCATATACAAGATGAAAAAATATGTATATTCTATGTACTCCAAATGTAGAATGTGCTCCAAAAGAAAAAAAATATTACTGTGATATACCATGAAACTGGTAAAAACGTGATACAAATTGTTAGTCATACTGCTCAGCACTATTTAAACAAGAGAGTAATTATCAGTTGTAGCTCCTGTTTAGTATTCACCTTTATGCAGCACTTAAGAGAGAACTAACATTTCACTTAATAAGTTAGTTTAGCTTTTGCTTCTTTATATTCCTTACGCTACCTAAACCATTTAGCAGACGCCCTTATCCAGAGCGACCTACAACCGATACAACCTTACAATCCACGCAATTGTGGGTTAAGAGCCTTGCTCAAGGATCCAACAGTGGCAGCTTGGCAGAGGCGGGATTTAATCCTTGGACCTTCTTGTCCATGGTCCAGTACCTTAGCCACTAGGCTACCACAGACCCAGTTTTAGTTACATGTTTTTTAAGTCTGTATGCTGTGTGCTAGCATGAAGAAACTACAAGCTTAAGGTGTCTGGCAAATGCTCCGATTAGACAGGCAGGCATTACACACTTCTAACTTCAGGCTAAATACGTCCACGTAGCTGTTTGCTAGATTTAGCCTTATAGCTTCATCGCAAAACTGGAGAAACAAACATGTCTTGGCGGATCGACTACATTTGCGTAAGGAAACTCCAAATATTATAACAAATGTTTGCCAGCTAAATAAATAACAAAGCACAATCACAAACAGTTGTGGCAGATTTAGCGCTTGAGTGGATAAATGTGAAATTCTTGAGTTCACACCGCATTATGGTGCGTAACATTTATTTTACGCACTAATCATCCATGCGTTCCCAAATGAAATGACTGTCTAAAAAGCCACGTGGTATCCTTGCATGTTATTACAGGTGCTCTTGTTATTTGAACTGATTTACCAAATGAGCAGTGTATGTGTAGATTAGATCCTCTAACTATTCTTAGCTGTATAAATATCTACTCTTGTTATGACCAATATAGGCGATTATGTCATGCCTGTTTCATTTTTGACCCATATCATTTCCCACTCCATGCCCACCTGTCTGACACTGTTTCATGTCCTTATTAATACACTGGATGCTCGCCAAGCAATCAGGGCTTCTCCTTGCTCAGAGTGAGAAAATCGCTGGACGTCTGAGCCTCTCTGCAGGAGTAAAGCCAGCCAAAGACACTGCAATTCCAGATGTTTTGTAGGATTACTACACACCACATGATCTCAATTTATATGATGCATCTACAACGCAACGACATTGGTTTGTGCTTGCATCATCAAATCAGCACGTACTGGGCTTGTACATAAAAAGGAGTCGCGTAAAGAAAAACATGTCCTTACATAATAATGTTAAGATTAAGGCATGATTTAAAAAAAAAAACTGATAGGAAAAGCTTGGCACATCTGTGGATATTTAAAAGAAAAAGAAGGAACGCTCATTCTCCAAACCTCGAAAATGAGACCGTGATTACCCAATCACCTCACCCCCCCTAGGCCTCCGCTTCGCTTGTACTGGTCCCCGCTGGGGGATCTGGAGCCTACTCTGGGTGTAGTGAATTGCTGCTGCACCACCCAAGCTCCTGAGGCTGTGCTAATAAGGATAAGTTCAGAGCAATCTTAGGGCTACTGCTAGCTTACTGAAGGTTAACAGAAGGAACTGTCAGGTCAGGATAATGTACTAGGCTAGAGATTCCCAAAGTTTTGTGGTAGTGCCCCTCTTTTGTAGATAAGAATAAACTCAGGGGCATAATTAATCTGCAATCTGTAATATCTGTACATATTTGTATTGGGTACAGATCTTATATGACTTAACTACTATCCTTCTACTATCAACAGGTACAGATCAAGCAAAGATACCAGCAATGTTATTTGAAGGAACATGTCCTAAATACACTACTCAAATACTGAGACTGGTACGATTTCTCAATTTAAGTTTAAGAATTAATTCACACAAGGAAATAATAACAAATCAAATCCACAACATGCCCAGCCAGAGGACAAAGGAGCCATTGGCAAAACCCCTACAAAAAAGGAATGAACCAAAAGTGTCAGTACCAGCCAAAATAGCTTTTTAAATCCAAGCTTGTTAGCAGACTAAAGCTTTTCTTAAATCCAGTAAATACATCAAATAACTTTCATTACGAGAAAACTATTTCTAGATCTATTTAACTTCATTTTTTCATTTCCTGCCTTTACTAACAAGTATTTTATCAAATGTCGTTTAAACTTATTAGAATGTTTTATTTCAACTGCAAAAATTCTATTCCACAGTAATAGGACTGTGGTAGCCTAGCGGTTAAGATACTGGACTATGGACCAGAAGGTCCAGGATTCAAAACCCACCTCTGCCAAGCTGCCACTGTTGGGTCCTTGAGCAAGACCCTTAACCCACAATTGCTTGGATTGTAAGATTGTACCAATTGTAAACCGCTCTGGATAAGGGCGTCTGCTAAATGCTGTAAATGTAAATATTGATGTATGATCAACTATGAACTATATTATAATCAGGTAGATTAACTCTTTACCTGGCTTTTTCAGTATACTAACTTTACATCCATCAATCATCAGGTTTCTTCTGCTAACATAATGAAATATCCACTTGTGCATCAATAAGTTTTCATTGATAGCTATAGCCGCCCTAAAATAGGTATAACAACGTCCATGCATATCCTGCTGTATTTCATACAAAACTGCAACTTCTTATTGAACAAAAAAATAAAATGAAAAATCACCTTTACAGTGGCATTATTCCTAGTGACATGCATTATTTTTACTGTAACAGCATTCACTGCTTTCAACATATTTTCTCTAAATTGCCTCTCTGCCTTGCTGCACCCCCACCCCCACCACCACCCCATGGACGTTGCTCCCACTCTGGGAACCATGGTATTAGGCTAATATATGAATTAATGTGAGCAACTGATTCAGGATATTAAATTATTTCTTGCACAAATCCAACCATTTTATTTCATTATCCAATGTTGTTTTCATATTGGTAGTGATATGTGCAGCTTTCAGGCTCCAAGATATTAAATCAACATGTAGGACAATAGTTGACAAGCTTCCACTGAAGGGAACCTAATTCAACATTCAGGACAAAAGCTGTCTTGGCAACCAGGGGCAGAACTTGGAACACTGACTGCGTTTACATGCACTTAATAACCCAATAATAGTTGGATTTCTGCAGTTATCTGGTTGTTAAAGTGGTCATGTGTGTAGCATGCTCCATATTAAATCAGATTAAGAAATCTAATAAGGAGAGCTGGATTATTCATGCAAACTCATTGATTGGATTACTGACAAAAATCTGATTTTCTGCCGTTATTGGATTATTAAGTGCATGTAAACGCACTCACTGTTAGTCTTTCAAATCAAACAACAACTAGTCTGCAAATCATTAATTCAAATACATGTACAGTTAAATGAATGAACCATTTTACTGTACAATGTGAAAGGTTCAGCTGTTTTCTGTTACAGTCAAAGCCCTCTATGATAACTCCCACTGTCTGAATTCCTGTAATGCATGAGGTACATGTATACCATAAACTGATATCTAAACTACAGCTTCAACAATTCCGAAGTGACCTGAACAGTAAATTCATTAATAACAGTGTCTAACCCAAATTTGTGTTTTATTTAGTGGTTAATTCTAAGATAAAGCACTAGAAGTAACACATTGTGCTACAGAAGGGGTCAATTTGGTTGCTTTATTTAATTACATATGCTAGGAAGACAGAAGAAAAAAAATATTCACACGTTCATGTGAGGAACGTGGCAGAGATGTGACACACCACCCAATGCAGATAACAAAGGAAGGCCAATCAGGAAGGTCAATAATATGTTGATCTCACCGAAAGCATATGATGCCGAAACAAGGCAGACCCCCTCTGCCCCAAAAAAGGGGCTAGTGAGTTCAGCTGTTCATGGGTTCAACTGTATTTCAAAATAAAGAGCAATGAAGTGATTTTATTCATAAACTGGCTGAATAACTTTTAAATATTGAGCAAATAACCAAGACTATTATTAGAGCGTTCTACTATAATCAGAGCGTTTTTACTCTAAAAGAGTCACCATTGTTCAGCACAAAGTACTGCTGAGGTTGGTGCTTGGTAGTGCTTGCAGCAGCAGCAATGGGCAAGATTGTTTTCAAAGGCAGCTGCATGGAAGTGAAGTAATGACAGTGCAGCACACAGCACAAAAAACACCCACCACAGAGATCAATTTACATCCAAATTAAGAGAAAAAACACAGCAAATCATCAGTATTTGAATTAAAACCTAGAGGAGTAAAGTGCCAATTTTATCTGACTAGATAAAGTAGATATACACACCGAAAGAAAATGTCTTTACTGCAAATCTGAGTTGAAAGCCACAATTTGAAACGTTTCTTTGTTTGCTTTTGGAATCTGTACTTCTATTTGTTTTTCAGAATGAGACAAAGCCCAATTCGTTTTTTTTATACCTCACATTGTGACCGATAATATTGATTACAGATCACATGGCTATAATGAAATGATTCCAAACAGTCAACACTTCTGCTGTTGATCTACTGCTGCCCGACTGAATGTGTCTGCGCTGACTAGTTCTATTCTTATTACCATTACAATAATTTCTCTAAAATCATTTCTAAAGCTGTTTCTAGCTTGTTTGGTTGCATCCTGACGTTCTCATGCTCTCCTATGCCCCCAACCCGGCCCTGCACCACACATTTTGGACCATATTTCCTTCATAACATCCTCTTCTATATAAACCCCTAGTTTGAAGTTCTAACCTTTGTTAACAAAGCTCTGTTTGTTCACTTTCTGTGTTCGTCTCCGCTCTCTGACTCAGTCTAACATGAGATTTCTGGGTGAAAAAATAAATTTTTCCTCTTCTAGCTGAAAACTATAAATGCCATTTCCGGCAGATGAAATTTTGGTGCTTCACCGTAAGATACATACACTGGTTGGCCATAACAACCTTCTTATGCTGCACCCTGTGGAACCAATGGTATGTTTTAAGTGTTTCATCAGTTTACAAGCGTTATGGAGCAGACACTCTACATACAGTGAGGCGAAAAGTATTTAGTCAGCCACTGATTGTGCAAGTTCTCATTACTTAGAAGGCATGAGAGAGATCTGCCAATTTTCATCATGGTACAACTTCAAACTATGAGAGACAAAAATGAGAAAAATAATCCAGGAAATCACCATTTTTAGGATTTCTTAAAGAATTTAATTGTTAAATCATGGTGGAAGATAAGTTATCTTGGTCACCACAAAACAAGCAGATTTCTGGCTCTCAAGACCTGTAACTTTATTTAAGAAGCTATGCTGTCCTCCACTCGTTACCTGTATTAATGGCTCCTGTATGACCTCGTTATCTGTATAAAAGAAAACTGTCCACAGCCTCAAAAAGTCAGACTCAACTCAACCCATGGCCAAGACAAAGAGCTGTGAGGAAACCAGGAAGAAATTGTAGGGACCTGCACCAGGCTGGGAAGAGTGAATCTACAATAGGCAAGCAGGTGGTGTGAAAGTAATCAACTGTAGGGAGCAACTTGTAAGAAAATGGAAGACATAAAAGACCATTGATAACTCCCCGATCTGGGGTCCATGCAAGGATCTTAATCCCGTGGGGTCAAAATGATCATGGGAACGATGAGCAAAAATCCCAGAACTACACGGAGGGACCTGATGAATGACCCTGCAGAGAGCTGTTACCAAAGTAACAAAGGCTACCATCAGTAACACACTATGCCGAGAGGGACTCAGATCCTGCTTAAGTGCCCACCTGCTTAAGCCAGTACATGTCCAGGCCTGTCTGAAGTTTGCCAGAGAGCATATGGATGATCCAGAAGAGGGTTGCGAGAATATCATGTGGTCAGATGAAACCAAAATAGAACTTTTTCCACCATAATTTACAATTAAATGCTTTACAATGTGATTTCCTGGATATTTTTTCTCTCATAGTTGAAGTGTACCAATGATGAAAATTACAGACCTCTCTCTTTCTAAGTAGGAGAACTTGCACAGTTAGTGGCTGACTAAATACTTTTTTGCCCCACTGTATCTTCTTCAAACAGTCTTTGTTATTACATGCAAAGCACCTCTATGACTGGCAGTGTTAGTAACTCGCTCACTCGTTCATTCATTCATTCATTCATTCATTCACTCACAAAGGCTTTGTGTAAGTCAAGTTCAATTTACATGAGAATCTATGACACAGTCTGTCCTTGTAATGTTGTAAACTGGCCTCCACAATTATCAGAATTGGTAGCCTACCTTTTGGTAAAAGGCCTTATCAACTCTTTCAATGGCTGTTTACAGATCCACGACCACAACTACTAGGTAAGTTACAGGTCAGAACATTATTATAATATAGCTCAGGAACTGGAATAGGGTAATACACATTGACTCATGCCTATAAATTGCTGTTTGGTTGGTGGACTTGACTAACAGCTTTGTTTCTTTTCTATTCTTTTCTTTTTTAATATGTTTTTTTTAAATACAAAAACAACCAGAATAATCATTTTATGCCAGTATACAGTATGATTCAGAATGAGTCATTTTGAATTAATTTAGACAGAACCAAAGCTTTGGTGGAGTGCATGGAGCATAAGACTACGAAATAGCCATAACTTTTCTAAGTGAGCTCAGAAAAAGGTCCTATTTATTTGTCAGTGTTAATGTAAACCTATTTGACTCTACAGGTAATGCAAAATACTAGCCATCATCAATTATGTGTATGCACTTAGTCTATTAACTGATGTTTTATCCTAATATTAGTACAACCCCAAATCCATATCCATCCCTTCCAATATTTCTTTGAAGAACGTTATTAGAGATTTCATTAATTTTCTCACATATTTGTTGACAAACTGGAGATTATCCATTTCAAATCACATCATTTAGTTTTTTTCACCTCATTACTAGACCTAACTTGCCCCCATTCCAACTTTATTTGGAAAGTGTTGCAGGCCTGAAATGCAGGAGTGGATGTTTATTAACCAGAAAAAAGAAGTTGGCCAGAAAAAAACATGAAATATCTTATACTTTCTGCAATGAACCAGAAGTCAAAGCAAATGTAAGGAACACTACAGTTTTTTTATTTGCATTTCCATACTCTTCCAACTTTTTCCGATTTGGGGTTGTAGAATATTAATTCATATAAAGAAAATGTTAAAAATCTGCCATGTGCGCACATTAATAACACATTGTGATTACTCTTGACATCACTTTGCCACCCTGGGACACCCCAGATAAAAATTCCTAGACCACGTATGGTTAAAGCTATAATAATTTAAAACTAATTGCTAACATTAATTACTATATTAGCCTAATGTATCAGCCTGACCATTCCACCAATTCACCTACAATGATATAACAATAACACATATATCAGACAGAAATGACTTTCTTCCTTATCATGCTCTTTTTTTTTTGAGAATAAACATTGCATGTTTTTCCTTTTACCCATCCACAGACACTGCAAACTTTCAAACCTGTTACTAGTCTTTTAACTACATGTGTTTTAAGTATTCTCGTGCAGGCTTGCTTATGTGGTTTCTGTGATGATTTAGTCTACAGTTTGCATGATAAACTGGTGGCTACAAACTTCCCTTACTTGCAACCATCAAGATCCATTCATCTCATGTAGATAAAACACAGCAACTAAAAAAAGCAGATCTCTGACACCAAACATGTCTTGGTTGATTGAATAGATTTGGTCTTGGGGGAAAAACATGAACATTTTGTTTTGGCCAGGCTATTCCTGTAAGACCACTCTAAGTGGGAATTTTGTTGTGGGAGCCAAATCTAACTGAAAGCGGATGATTGTGCCGTGATTGATATCCATAAGAATGTCACGATCAACATCATCTGACTATGTAAGATCCATTTATGACAGAGTGATGTAAATTTTCCTTCTGTGGAATGAATTGTGAGTAAGCGGTTAGTCACTTACCAATGTTAATCTCATCATCAGTTTCTGCGTCGCCGATACATTCAAACTGGAAATCCTGAAGGGACTGTGAAAACTTCTGCACAGCTGCAGAAAGATCTGAGGACAAAAAAAAAGACATTTCTGTATTAGTCATCATTGGCTCTTAAGTTTTTAATTAATTTAGTCCAGGTTTACAGGAATTCATTGAACATTTCAGTGCAAATGATTTTTATTTCATATCAAAATGTGAAGTATATCTAAAACCCCAGAAGTTGAATCTGTTCATCTGGACATAAGGTTTTGTGGGAGAAACCATAACCTCCCACAAAACCTAATGTCCAGATAAACAGATTCAACTTCTGGGATTTTCTTACCTGGATTATTGAGCATGCATCAAGACATTTTAAATCTAAAACCCTTTCTGTGCAATGTCTAGTCCATGACTTGGGCTGTGCCTCACTGTTACTGTTAGTGATTACATTACAGTGGTACTACAGTTCTCGACCAACTCATCAAATTCAGTTCTCGATGCATTTTGACTAAAAAAAAAAAAAAAAGTCAGTCACGGTTCTCGTCGTTTGCTCGATTCTCGGCGCACTTGCTTAAACTTGTATGAGTCGAGTTGCGCGACTCGTTTCAGCCAAAACTTGATTCAGGATTCAAGAGTCCTGGGGCCGAATTCACAAAAGTTTCTTAAGAAAGAAAATCTTAAATGTGTGTTTCTTCTTTACTTCATTCTTAGGAAAAAAAAAAGTTACGAAAGTTTGTTATTCTTCAAATGATGTCTTAAGAATGTTCTTTTTTTTTCTTAACTCTCTCCTTAAGAACAATTCTAAGAATGAGTGGTACTCTTGAACACATTATGTTCTTAAATGTTTTCTTAACCTTACGATAGAATCAAATTTGTCTTAGGCTGTAAGAGTTGAAGGTAAACATTGAAATTTAAAACAATTCAGTTACTGGAAATGAGGCTTACATTTCAGTTTAAATGCTTAAAAGCCTTTAGAGTGAAGGTCATCCTTAAAAAACAAAATGCTATACAAGGAAGGTTTATGGCAAAACTGGGCATTTCTTCCACCATCATCTCTATTTCTTGTTTGCTAAAGTTTTTTGATGCTTGATTTAAATTTCCTCCATTTTGTCGTCCTTGGAGATGATTCAACTAATAACAAAAATAATGGTCAATACAAATTCAAAATGCGTCTTGCGCGATATATTGTAAGCTGTAAAATGCAATGTAGTCTACAAAAGAAATGAAGAGATTGAAGTGAATGAAGAGATTCTTTAAAAAAAATTAAGAAAATAATCATGATTTTCTTAAGATAATACTTGAGAACTTAAGTTTTTTTCGAGAAGTGCATTTAAGAACATTCTTATGAACGTCTTAGCATTTGTCTTAAGAACCTTTGCAAGTTTTTTCTTAAGAAAGCTTTCGCAAATCCAGCCCCAGATTCAGTACACAGTGATTCAAGTTCATAATAGCTCTTGCTCAGAGAAGAACATTTCTTATCTGTTGTTTATCATGTTTTTCTTTATTTTTACATATACAGTACTGTATTCTTAGTGCAAATAAGTCACCATGGGTCCTAGAAAGGTTAGTTTATAAGAGCCAACCGAAAGCAAAACAGAAATTAACTGCTCCAGAGCACAGACTGCAGTTAGCTTAGCAGCTATGCTAGCGCCCTGAGTTCACCAATAAGTGAGTGTTTGCTTTTACTTTTCACGTTCAATCCAGTATTCAGTAAATGACATGAGATTTTTCAAGACTTTATTATAAAATAAGCTTTGTGTTAATGATATTGGCCAACTGTAGGTTAATGTAAGTGTTTTCAACATTAACTTACTTATCATTACTTATCATGGCATCCTTTCCATATCTCCGCTATTATAAAGTATTAGACCGCTCTACCAAACACTCGTTAAACACCTCCATTAACGCACATAATGCCTTATACAGTGTGGGTTTTCTGGGGGTCTGGAACAGATGAATTCCGTTTACATTATTCCTTATGGGAATTCTGGTACTTGTGATTTTCGGTTCTCGACAAGCCTTCCAGAACAAATTTACATCGAGAACCGAGGTACCACTGTATATGCATATTTCAAACCAAATCAATATTGTTTTATTTAGTATGCTTATTTTGTCTGGGGCCATCCACAAAGTTACACAATATTAGTGTCTGAAGAGAAAGGATGCCTTGAACTTGATTAATCTAATAAGCTAATTCCCATGTGCACTCCACAATAAGCACCTTCACTCCAGAGGAACCTTTTCATAGTTTTTGTACCATATCCCTTTTGTCACGTGTTCACGCCGCATGAAATGGTGATGACTGTAGATCTTAGAACACCATGCATAGGGCTTTTGTAGCTCCTACATCAAGGAAGAGTCTTTTCTCAGAACCCTGAGTGACAGAAGTATACGGTGCTTGATCCAGATGGGAGTTATACAAATGTATAGTGATTGGTCCGGACGCAAGTGCCAATTTTGAGCTCAACTGCCATTTTTAAATACACTCCATAGATGTATAAACAACAAATCTTCGCATTTACAGTAGGAAAAAAAAAAACTAGATAAATGGACCAGCACTGAAGTCCAGGCTTTACTGAGCCTATATGCGAAGAAGGAGACACGTGATTCACACTGCTTATATCACTTTAGCGTCACACCGCGTTCCCACTGGTGGTGCAAACGCAAACCAAAAAAAGCCCTGCAATGACTGTAGTTCTCAGGAGAGCTCCACAGGGGTTAGTTCCTCCCAAATAAGTCTCTATAACTGTCTGCTGAGAAAGAGCCTAATATATAATACAAGACTACAGGAACACATAATATCAATATATGACCCACAATTCAAGCTCATTATGAATCAACCCCAATATAATTCACCATGACTCAAAGCTCAGTGGAGGTGTTTGGACCTTTCTGGGAATTAATTCACTTTCTTTTTGGTTTGAGGAGGGGTTTGAGCAGGAGCCAGAGTTACCACGGAGCAGAGCAGCAAACAGGGCAGCATGTGTAAAGAATGAAATCTGAGGGTGAGAAAGAGTCAACTAAAACGAACAAAAGAATCAGTACAGGAAATTCTTCCAGATCTATGCATCTGTGAGACCAACGTTGCAGCAGAAAGACTTGTGAGGGCATTAAGCCTAAATAACGGAGGATTCTCAGAACGTATAGCACCAGTGAACCGGGGATATCACCTAATATTTCAGATACAGTTATTAAACAGGCTACATACTTTAGCCACATGTTCTCAGATCTAAAGCCATGTGGCTCTTTGATTCAAAATGCGGCTCTTCAAACTCAATGATTCAAATAATTGATGAGTTAGTGCAGTGGTTCCCAAACTTTTTCTGTAGTGCCCCACTCCCAACACACATCTTTTGTATCCACTGGAATTTATTTTAAACACTGTAATTCATACAAAACTGCAACTTCTTATTGAACAATGCAAAACAAAGTGACAAGTCAACTATACAGAGGAATTATTACAAGCAGTGTTCATGTTGTTGACAAATGATTTGTGTTAGAGTTTTCGTCAACAACCCTTTTTTTCCCAACGACAACGAGACGATGACTAAACTAAAAATGAAAAACGACAAAAACTAGGACGATATGAATTGACACTTGTCAGACGAAAATGTTTGGCAAAGACGATATCCAATCAGATCTGACAAGTTAGGAAAAGATCCAATCATAACTTTAGTATATGTGGAAAGGCGGGATTAGTTGGGTAACGATCCAATCAGTAATGCTGTAAGAAGTTTGATCTGACCCCGGGAAGACTGAAAGAGGAGAGTCGCTATATGGGCACATTTCTCATTTGCTATCAAGGAAAAGCAGACTCTTTATAAACCATGCGGGGCGCCATCTCCGGGAAAAACACAACAAAATTTCAATGACATCTGCAGTCATGTCGTCCTGAAACTGCGGTCAAGTTATCCGCACCTAAATTGCGAATAAAGTAGGGATTAAAATATGCTTTCAGTTCGCGACGTGAATATATTTGAACTTTGTCTGAAAAGTGTTCATATTATAATTAAGGAGTATTCAGGTAACATAACTCCATTTTATACTGTAATTATGAATAAATGCATATATAGAGCATGCACATATATCCAATCTTATAGCCTATGTTTAATAAAAATGTCATATGTCAAAAATATATCATTTATTCTAACTTGATTCTAATCTACAATATCTCATGAGTGTCAACACCATTTTGAAGCAGATCTTTAATTGAAATTATGAGTTTGTTTGACCACTTTACTGTATATAGTTATTATAATACATGCATATAGACCTTAATTAGAACTTATAACACATCATTCATTCCAACTTGATTCTAGTCTAGAATATCTGCTGAATCTGCTGAAGCAGGTCTGTATTTTGAGTTATATCCACTTTAATGTATACTTTTACTATTAATGCATGCATGTAGATATTTCATGCTAAAAGGGAAATGTTATGAAGCATTTACAAATTGCAACGTTTTCATATTTTAGTCAATCAACTAAAGCTACTGTAGATTTAGTCGACTATAATCATACTTTAATTAGTTGGCGAAAACTAGACTACAACTAAAAACTAAATTATGGCTAAAACTAAATTACATTTTAGTAAAAAGGCTATAACAAACTAAAAAAAAATTTGTTGCCAAAATTAACACTGATTACAAGTGACATGCATTCTGTATCTTACATTTTTACTGTTTAACATAGCAGTGTTTCAAACATGCCTCATTCATTTGCCTTGCTGTTAGATAAGCTTTTTCAACACTATTATAAAATAAGCTTTGTGTTAATGATTTTGCCCAAATGTACAGTGGGGCAGAAAAAAAATTTAGTCACCCACTGATTGTGCAAGTTCTCCTACTAAGAAAAATGAGAGAGGTCGGTAATTTTCTGTATTTGGTCAATAACAAAAGTTCAACTCAATACATTTCCTGTAAGTCTTCACCAGGTTGGTGGTATTTTGGCCCATTCCTCCATGCAGATCTCCTCTAGAACAGTGATGTTTTGGGGTTGTCACTGGGCAACACGGACTTTCAACTCCCTCCACAAATTTTCTATGGGGTTGAAGTCTGGAGACTGGCTAGGCCACTCCAGGACCTTGAAATGCCTTTTTGCCGGTTCATTCTTCCCTTAACACAGATCAGTCGTCCTGTCCCCTTTGCAGAAAAACAGCCCCAAAGCATGATGTTCCCACCCCCATGCTTCACAGTAGGTATGGTGTTCTTGGGATGCAACTCAGTATTCTTCTTCCTCCAAACATGACGAGTTGAATTTTTACCAAAAAGTTCTATTTTGGTTTCGTCTGACCACATGATATTCTCCCAATCATCTTCTGGATTATCCATATGCTCTCTGGCAAACTTCAGACGGGCCTGGACATGTACTGCCTTAAGCAGGGGGACACGCCTGGCACTGCAGGATCTGAGTCCCGTGGTGTGTTACTGGTGTGGTGTGTTACTGATGCTAGCCTTGTTACTTTGGTCCCAGCTCTCTGCAGGTCATTCATCA
>JAJAGP010000299.1:46803-86803 GCA_025084515.1 Ancistrus triradiatus
CACAGTTGATTTATTCACACCAACCTGCTTGCCTATTGTAGATTCACTCTTCTCAACCTGGTGTAGGTCTACAATTTTCTTCCTGGTGTCCTTCGACAGCTCTTTGGTCTTGGCCATGGTTGAGTTTGGAGTCTGACTGTTTGAGGCTGTGGACAGGTGTCTTTTATACAGGTAACGAGTGGAGGACAGAAGAGCTTCTTAAAGAAGTTACAGGTCTGAGTGCCAGAAATCTTGCTTGTTTGAGGGTGACCAAATACTTATTTTCCACCATAATTTACAATTAAATTCTTTAAAAATCCTACAATGTGATTTCCTGGATTTTTTTTTTCTAATTTTGTCGCTCATAGTTGAAGTGTACCTATGATGAAAATTACAGACCTCTCTCATCTTTCTAAGTAGGAGAACCTGCACAATCAGTGGCTGACTAAATACTTTTTTCCCCCACTGTAGGCTAATGTAAGTGCCTTAAGCATGTTTATGGTTGCCTCCACTGTGATACAGTGTAGGCTATATTAAAATCCTCAGTTCATGATACATTCCACTTATGATGGATTCATTGGAACATTGGAACATATCCCCTTCATAAATCCGGGAGCACCTGTACAATACAAACTTTATTAACACATATAATGCCTTATACTGTCTGGATTTTCTGGCAGTCTGGAACAGATTCATTCACTTTAGATTATTGTTTACAGGAAGAATTTACTTCGTACTCGTCGTTTTCGGCACTTGCCGAGACTTTTGGAACAAATTAACGAGTACAGTAAGTAAGTACTGTGGTTCCACTGTATCTTCTTACCCAGTAAGTAAATTTGTTTATTTGGTTTATTTAATGTCGCCATCAACATCAGTCGCCATTTCAGCAACACACAAAATCTGACATCTATACTCAAGGATATGTCAAGACTAGTCATATATATAGACACTAATGCCAATTTAGCATAATCAGTTAACCTAACACGCATGTCTTTGGGCTGTGGGAGGAAACTGGAGTACCAAGAGTAAACCCACACAGGGTGGACATGCAGACTCCACACAGTAATTAGAAGGGGTGTTTACAAACTATTGGCCATATACTATGTTAATTAGAACTATTTCAGAATTTCAGTGTTGGGGTTAAATGTGTGGCGCCCAAGTTACTGGAGTACCACATATTTCTAACAACATGATATGCTGGACTCTCTCCAAAGTTTTCTCCAGTGTACACAAATATGTGCAGACATTTTGACATAATGAAGTTCTTTTCATTTAAAACAAAATGAACAAACATGACCAGAGGTGGCCAAATTTTTGCAAAAGACTGTCTATTTGATTTATCTAAATCATTACGAATGTAACAAATATTGAGGGAAAATGAGCCCCAAAGGCTCTTCCTTGCTTAGGGATCTTCCTTATGCAAACAATGGTCATGTTTTAACCATGTTATTTCAACTTCTCAGCTAAAAGCTGAAGTTAAACGCACCACTCAATCTTCACGTTGCAAGCCCCAGCCGGGACTGAACCCAGATCCTCCAACTCTGAGGTCTACAATAGCTGGCTCTACTCACAGAGCCATCAAGGCTACAAAAATCTCAGTGACATAGATATTAGATAAAATACTAAACATCACCACTCCATTTGAAACTTAGCTAAGTTCTTCCAAAGTGTTCTCTTTAAAGCTCATTGTGAATGTTTTTTGGTGTTGACAGGCTGTGTAGTTATACCTTGTCAAATCAACGAGTGTGTTTGCATGCACTTAATCCGATTTCTACAGTTGTCTGATTATTCAACGGTATGTATACAGCATACTCTGATCTAGAAATCAGATAAGAAACCTGATAGAGGGCTGGATTTTATTCCAGTAATCAGATTTTTCATAGCCTGTATACCAGTTACAGGATTTTAGTCGAATTTTGGCAATCTGCGCATGTGCACAGAGTGGCTAGAAAAAAACAAAAATTAAAAAAATTAAAAATAAACATTGCCAGGTGAGTGCTTTTGTAAATGTACATGTAAACATTTGAACTAGGGGTGTGCAATATGACGATAATTTATCGTATCGCGATAAATTTTGTTATCGTGATAGACAAGACGCTTCTCTGAGCATATCGAGGATATCATCAGTGCTGAAAGAACACAGACCAGCTGCAAGTTTCATTATAAAGAGTGCAGTTAACACTGTTTAATTGGATGAAGTGCAGCACATTTTGAATAAAAATTGCTTTACTAAAAATTGGATAACATCTGAGTAGTAGTTTTAAGAATCTGTCGCTACTGATACATTTCGTCTGTGATCACATGTATCATGAAAATGTCTTTAAATATTGTGATATAATAGTTTTACCATATCACCCACCCATAATTTGAACTTCTGCCATATTTATCACATAGTCGTGGGTTTAATAATTAAATTTCAAACACATTATGTATTACGGAGTACAAATGCCTGTATTTATTCATATCAACACTGACCAACGTATATTGATTTTCTAATTTTTGTACTATTTGAAAAGGGTAAGATCTTATTTCACTCTGTGCAGCGCACTGAGTTTGCGTTTACAGCGTTTACAAGCACTTAATAATCCAATAACTGCAGAAAATCCGAATTTCTCAGTAATCATGTAATCAGATAATGGAAAACCTCTGGGTTTACAGACTTGGGTAATAATCGGATTTCTACTTTGCAACCAGCCAATAATCTCACAAAAAATACTTCAAGCTTTAATGTTAAATAATCAAATTCTTCATTTTCACGAGTATATACTGTGCTGCTGACTAGGCACCAGCTTTCCCGTGACCCTGACCAGGATTAAGCAGATAAGAAGCTGAATGAATGAACTACATTTCCCAGTACACCTTTGTACTTTCCAGCCATGAAGCTACTAGTTTATGCTACTACATTTATTCTTGAAAGTTCTCCCCTTCCTTGCGGGCTCATTGACACCACCAGTCATTTTCTGTCATTTTTATTTTTATTAATTCTTCATCTTCAATAACTGATTTATCCTGGTGAGGTATTTTACAGTGGATCCCAAGCCAAAAGTGTAATTTTCTATTTCCTTGAAGTATAAGGATTGTCCAATTACAATGCCTTAATAGCATGTTAGATGCAAGAGGGTGAGGCATCAGTCTAATGGATGCTGTTCATAATAACAGTGCTTAGATGAAGCTGCACTGCTTAGAGGAGGCTCAAGGTCTAGCCTTATGCATACGATTGGGCACCGCTGGTCAAATGGCATGTTTTGGAGAGTGATCAGAAGATACTGCAAGCTCAGCAGGAAATAAACTCAAATATGGCATAGCTCTAAAGATTTAATGCATAGTAAAAAACACAACATACAATGTGGCGTCTGACAGTTAAAGTCTCAGAACCGAACTGACTTGCTAAAGATTTGTTCAGAAATACTTTACCCTAAACAATTATGCAACAGATGTGTCCAAACTTTTGCATAAACCAATTTCAACCAATCAGCATTTACTCATCTGAATGAAGTACACCTAATACTTCTAGGCCCAAAATTTCAAACTTACATACGTCTTGATTCACCCTGATAATTGATAATGGATGTACCATAAATTGGGGTCTGAGCTTCATCCAAGTTCCAATACTAAACAGATTGTGTCTAAACAAACAACAAAACAGTTTTTTTGTTGAAGGAAGACAAACTAATGAGAGCTTAAATGCTTGATTTTAAGTTAATTAATTGACAGTTTCTTGTATCTGGTGCTTACTTGAAACTTGTCAACTTCTTATATTAGAAAGTGTTAAAAAAAACAGAAAAAACATTTTTCTATTTAAACTACTTTCATAAAAACATTTAGGCTATGTTCACACAGCAGGTGAAAGTGGCCCAATTCTAATCTTTTTCAGATGTGTCATCTTTGGGGCTGGGCGAATGAAATGTGAATCATAAATGTGCACTCAGCGAAAGGAAAATGGATGACAGCAGTGAGGGAGATCTTCAGTGGTAGGTTAGCGAAGTAACAGACCTCAGATATTTGGGGTGATGTCTCTGTGCAAACAAATTAGAAGGCGCATATCGCAACAATGTTTGAGGAAATTTGTAAAGAAATGGCCGAACACAGCCACAGGAGGACGTAGCTGAAGTGTCAAAAAAAAATAAGCGAAAAAAGCAAAGTTTAGAAAATTAAAACATTTGCAGCCTCCATTGCACATTAACAGGACCACTTAAAGAAGTGCCTGTTATTGTTGAGTCCATTTTGATTGTTTACCTCGAGACGAGCAGGTCACGTGAAGCACTGCTCTTCTGCTCATGCAAATTTAGCTCATGTAAAAATATACAGTGGTACCTCGGTTCTTGTTGGTAATTCGTTCCAGAGAGAACCGAAAGCTATGAATACCGAGCAAAATTTTTACCATAATGAATATTGTAAATTCAATTAATCCGTTCCAGGCATTATATGCATTAATGAAGTTGTATTGTACAAGAGCTCCTTGGCTTGAGGGTACATTCCGACAAATCCATCATAAGTTAAATACATCATTAACCGATGAGTTTAATATAGTATATACTGTATCATAGCAGAGCCTGTTACATATTAACACTTGCATTAACCTACAGCTGGCCAGAATCATTAACAAAAAGCTTATTTTATAATTAAGTGTTGAAAATCTCATGTAATTTAGTGAGTAATGGATTGAAAGTGAAAAGAAAATGCAAAACACTTAATCTATTGGTGAACTCAAGGCACTAACTGCTAATGCTAAGTGCTCAGACTGAAAGTGATCAGGAGGACTCGGTACTTGATTTCCATTCGGTTGGCTGTAATCATCAACCATTTTTAGACTCTTGGGAACTTATTTGCACTAAGAATACAGTACTGTAGATGTAAACAGAAAGAAAAACCACAAACAAAGCAGAGAACTGCACTAAGAAAGAGCTTTATGAGACTGAATCACTGTGTACGGAACCATGAATCGCGTTTCAGCTTGCAAGTTTCGAGTTCCGTGGCTCGACTCAAGTTTAAACAAGTGCGCACAGTACCAAGCAAACGAGGAGAGCAGAAACAAGTCTTACTAGTCAAAATGTCAAGAACCAAATTCGACAAGTTTCGAGGTGGTTGAGAACCGAGATACCACTGTAAGGGGAACAGCCTATAAAAAGTGAAAGTAGCCTTAGACACAAGTAAAACTGCTGGTCCTGATCATTTTAAAGTGTTTGAATACATCTTTCTACTTTTAATCTCCCTTTAACTAAGCGAGACACACCTTTACCTTGGACATCTGTTTTAGTTTTGCCTCTTTTACCTTTAGTTGCCTTGATGAACTATTTTAAAGACTTATAGGACCATTTCCAAGTTTACTGTTGTTGCTAATATTCTTGTGATTAAAGAAGTTAAAAAAATTGATAGCAGAGAGTAACATTTTATTAGAAAATCTACCAAGGTGCCAAAAAATGCACATTCACAGTAAAGTTTTAGCTAATGTATTGGTAGCACTGGCGCCTTACAGACAGAAGGTCCTGGATTAGATCCTAGGTTGAGCTATCTGGGTCCTTTCTGTGTGGAGTATGCATGTCCTCCCCATGTCTGTGTGGGTTTACTCCAGGTGCTTCAATTTCCTCCCACAGTCCAAAGACATGCATTAGGTCAATTGTTTACACTAAAGTGGCCCTTGTGTGTGTGTGTGTGTGTGTGTGTGTGTGTGTGTGTGTGTGTGTGTGTGTGTGTGAGAGAGAGAGTGCATGTGCCCTATGATGGATTGACACCCTGTATAGGGTTGTTCCTGCCTTGCGCCCTGTGCCACCGACTATGCATCGGCTGTCCCGTGACCCTGTCTAGGATTAAGTGACTAACAAAGTGAATGAATAAGGAACACTTCTTATTGATTTATCTATGGCTTTTCATACAGGCATTGATCATTCATAGTCCTGGTGAAAAGTATGTAAACCCTTGTATTTAATAAGTGTTCTGTAGTGATTACACTGGACAAAGAAGATTTTGCTTCCTGAACACTTGGGGTGTGCTTGATAGATTGTGGGCTGCTGATCATGAAAACTCACCATAAATTGTCCTCTCACATAGCGTTTTGTACATATAACCTATTTTTGTTATTTTCCATCATATTTAAAGCCTGATAGTATATAATTGCCCTCAAAGCAATTTGTTTTGGTCAGACCAAGCACGTCTGTGCATGCACTCAATGTAGGAGTTGACATTTATAAAAGCTGGTCACATTTACAGTGACAAAACCCTGTGCTTCTCATATTTGTTGTGTAACAACCTGACAGCTTGACTCAGAGGTACTCAGAAGTCAATGTCATTTGCAGCCCCAATGACATTGCAAGAACAGAAGGATCATCTGACCATTACTTCTGTCTGACCAACATATCTGATTTCTCTATTACAAATAAGAAACCTATGGAATACCCCAGTCTGATTTCAGCCATGACGCCAATGCCACATGACGACAATTTGCCAGTACCGAAGCCACCAGCGTTATGGAGCCTAGATAAGGCAGATGAAGATGCCACATATGAACCAAATGTGAAAAACAACACTGATCCAAATGCTGGACGCTTTATGCCTGATTATCCTTATCTGATGACACAACCAGAATTAAAAGACCTGGTCAGGGACTTTGATTCGTTTCTCCAAATTATTTGTGTGTTCGGTTTGACAGTGTCTATTATAATCCCACATTCTTTCAGAAAGAAAGTGTTTAATAGGGCTGTGTTTAAAAAATGGATACAGCAATATAACACAATATTTATTTTCATAATACACTACATCGATTTTCAGCTCAAAATATCGATTTTTTTTCTACAGTCTCAGTGTTTTGACTCAATTTGTCGGCTGAATTATCAATGTGATGTGATATATTAAGACGACTCAGATTCCACACCAGAACTTGTATTTCAGCTGTTTTTACATTTTCAGTTAACTATGTGGAATATCGCAGTATATCACGATGATCACAATGTATCGTTTTAATCATATCGTGACCTATGTATCGTGATACATAACGTATCATGAAGTCCTTTCCAATACCCACCCCTAGTATTGAAAACAAATAGTTGTCCAGTGATTATCAGATGTGCACGACAACCTCTGCAGGACATCCACAACCACACTAGAACAGAACTGATTTTTCTCCATTTGCCGACATCTTTACAAATGTTTCAGAAATCTTCTAAGGTTCTCTGATCTGTGCGATTGGGGAATGGCTGACATGAACAGATCTTAGATCTGAGTAACCGTGGTCACACTAAAGACCGGCAAAGTGGCAGGTTCCACTCACTTCCGTTCACTATGTACAAGCATGACAAAGAGTCAAAACAAAGCAAAAGGAGACTTGAATTAAACACTTTCAATCTTACAACCTGATAAGAAAGTAGTAAACAGAGATGTTGATTCCACAGACTAATCGCATGCCATGAGTAAGACCTCATCCCCCCCACCCACGTTTGGCACATGAACAAGAAAACCTTAACAGCTCTAGCTTTTTTCTAGATTTTACCCATGTAAATCAATGATGTGCAGTAATTACATACTAGTCTTTTTAAAGGGCAAGGCACCTCTACAACCCACATCTCGTTAAACAAAGTGTGTGTGTGTCTATATGGAGTGTCATTGTATGAATAAATAATACAGAAATCCATATACAAAGGGTTTAAACTGTAATTCCCATTTGTATTTTATAACGTTTTTGACTCAATTATTAAACATGGCTTTGCCAATATGCATTAAAACATGTATTTTCACTCCATTTCATTGATCATATTAAGCAGACTACTGGAGTTTACTTGGGTACGGTTTGAATTGTACAGATTGAGTTTGAAGGATAGATTATTAAATCAATTTTCAATGTGAAATGATTGGTATTATCATAAGCCCACAGACAGCTCCTACACTCTTTATTTAAGAGTGTTTGGATTATATGCGTCATATGCAAAAGCTTAGACACCCCGCACAAGTTCTTTCTTTTCTAAATGCAACACAATCAGTGCAAGGAACAAACTTAAATACGACTTTGCCCTTTGCAAAAGCTCAGTCACCTTTCCAGGTGATCAACTAGCTGTTTTCGCAAGCTCAGTCATTCTGCAGATGTGCCATGCTTAGGTTTGTTTCTTGGAGAGGATGTGTTGCTTTAATTGAGAAAAGTAACACAACGCATACTGTTGACTAAAAGGCGGCCAAATTTCACTGAACAAACATAAACATTGCCCATTTCTGCACATTTCAATGCATGCATATAGAAACATCTCAGCATGTTAAAACAACTCAGCATGTGCAGATGTTTAGGCTCCTTTCCAGACGATCCACTAACGTTTTCTCCAAGGTCTCAGAACTTAATTGACTCGTTATTTATGAATCTACAAATGTGTACCATTTCAACGTTTGTTTCTTCTACGTGGTGTGTTAACTTTTCTTCAGCAATCAACAAAACGTCATTTGGTGCCCACACTTTTGCACAAGACTGCATTTATTTAACACCGTTTGACGAACTTTATATGTTAAACCTTGTACGACTCACTTTTCAGTGCGCTGATGAGCATGTTTCCATCTTTAATAAGTTCCTTGATGAATTTATTGGTACGATCCAGCTCAAATTCGTGACATTTGAGTCGATCTCTGAAATCCGGGCTGTCCAGAAAAGAGTCGCTGAATTCCAGAGCTGGAAGTCCCATTGTAACGGCGGTACACTGAATGAAAGTCCAATAATCGCCAAACAGCTTTCAACCCGATTCGGTAACGTCCCCTTTTCTCTTTCCCACTTCCTCTGATGCAGATTCCGTAACTACTTTTCTTCTTATGACTTACGGTTACCTTTGCAAATCCCGAAACTTTCTACCCACAAACTCTGCTTCCGGCATGTTGTTTCACACTCCATCACTAGGAGACGATGTGCTACGTTTCCTACCTGTTTTCTGTAAATCCCGTCTTTTCCAATAGGATTGGCTAATCCCTTAAAGTTCTTACTTATGATTGGCTAGTTGTTCTTATTTCTAACGTTTTAGCCAATCATAAGGAAGAAGCTCAGCTGCGTCGTCATACGGGTGGGAAAAAAACGGGAGACTAACGGTAAGGGGACTCCTGCTGGCCCATTTCACATCCGCCAATTTCGAGGAACAGGAGTTAAATTCCTAAAAACACCCAAACGGTATACAATATACAGATAAAAATTAAAATGGAATTCAAAACCAATGAACTGACCAGAAGTAGAAGGTCGTTTTGAGTTCATATGAACACAGTGGGTCTGTATTAAGGGATCTCCAATGAAACTCAAATGAAAGTTAAATGAACATTTAAAGGAATGCCTCAACATTGACAAACGAAATGACCGCCATTGTATTTACTAGAGGTGGGAGTAAGTCACATATGAGCAAGTCACAAGCAGGTCTCAAGTCTTAAACTTACTCTAGTAATATTCAACTAACTCAGGTTTCTGCAAGTCTAAAGTCACGTCATGCGAAATTCTGATGCTTCAACTTTGTCTTTCCACGTTTAAATCAGTCAACCCAGGAAAAATGTACTGTGAAATTTGACAGTAGAACCATGAAGTGGCCAAATTACCACCAAAATTCATAGTAGAACTGTGAACTTCATGGTCAAACTGTGAAAGTTCACATTAAAACAGTTTTAATATGAACATTCACAGTACATTTTTTTCCTGGGAAAATACAGTGATCATAAAGAATTGCATTTTTTTTCACTATTAAGAAATACTGTTGCATTTCTTCTCTTAACTCATTTGTCAAACTCATCATAGTCATATGAATGGTCACCAAATAGTCATGTGAAAAAAAAAATAGGGCACCCAATGAAAACATTTGCTTTTTTAACATATTTTAAAATATGGACACTTCATCTTCATTTGAACAATATTGACAGATGGAGGTATCTAACTAAACACATAAAGCTGAAGAAATTACTCAATATTTTACTCAATACATTTAAAAATATTGTTATTTTTAAATATGGACAATTGAAGATCAATTGTCCATATAAAACAAGAAAAACAAAAATGGATGTCCTCTTTTTCCATAATACTGTACAACTGAACGGTCTACAAATAAAATAAATACGAATATATGAATATTACTGATATGACAAAGACATGACAAGTGATTCAAATTATTCACATATAATTGTTTAGGAATGTCACTGAATACTGACTATAGCACATATTCATCTATATTCACAAGAATGCTTTGTAAAAACAAACATAAAAAAACTAAACATTTTCATTCACAATTGATAGACCTTTAAGGCCAAACTTATTTCAACAAATTAATAAAAAAATCAAGTAATTTCAAGTCATCTGTCTCAATTCTAATCAAGTTTCAAGTCATAAATACCAAGTCAGATTCAAGTTGAGTCTTTTGTCAGTGTTAGTCAAACAAGTCTGAAATCCTTAAATTTGCATCTTGAGTTTGACTCATGACATGTGACTTGAGTCCCCAACTCTAGTATTTGCACAGTATAAATCATTACCACACAATAATGTCAACAACAAAGGCTGAAAAATAGAACAGAAAAGACTGAGAAAACATATTGAGACTCATCTATAATTACTGTCTTAATGACAGTTGCTGAATGAAACGGTCTGTAAATGAGTATTGTATTAAATCAGTCAGCATCAGCAGGATGGGTTTGTGGGCCATTTTTACACAATGCACGTACAATACTGAAAACACTCCAAGCAAATGTAGGTTAGGTGCCTTACTCAAGAATCTAACAGTGGCAGCATGCCAGGAGTGGGAACTGAACACGGATCTTTTGGTCCACAGTCTAGTAACTTTACTGCTAAGTCACCACAGACTTAATTCCTGGTTACTACCCTAACCCTAACTTTAGGCACAGCCCTTGACTGGATTATCCCAGTATGAAAAGAAATGAATGACTCCATATTATTATTATTATGATTATTATTATTATTATTATTATTATTATTATTATTGTTCGCTTGTCTTAATTTTAGAGGACATACTGCCATCTAGTCGACTACTTGCAGAACATTTGCCCCACTCATATAAGTTATACTGACAATGCAATCTATACACTATACATTGGTAAATAGACAAGGTTAGAAAACATTAGGGTTTTACTTTGTCAGATTATCTATTTATTGCGATTATGTTTATCTTTATTGTTACACTGTACTTTGAATATTATGATGGATTGGCGCCCTGCCCAGGGTTGTTCCTGCCTTGCGCCCTATGCTGCCGGCTAGGCACCGGCTTTCTCGCGACCCTGTTCAGGATCAAGTGGATAAGAATGTGAATAAATGAATGAATGTACAAATGATTTTAGAGGATATACTGCCATCTAGTGGTCTGTCATCTAGTGGAATCGGCGCGTTTTGACCATTACATCGCTAGAACTGTGAATAAATTAATTCAGTCATTAATTTTCTTATCTGCTTAATCCTTGGTCAGGATCACGGGAATGCCGTGCCTTTCCTGCTCACACACTAAAGGCACTTTAGAAATTCCAAGTAACCTAACACACATGTCTTTGGACTGTGGGAGGAAACCGGAGCACCCAGAGTAAACCCACGCAGACACGTGGGGGACATGCAAACACATAACGAACCAAGATCGTTCCATCTGGGATCAAACTCAGGACATTCTTGCTGTGAGGTGATGGTGTTACACATGGAGCCACTGTGAGCTTAGAATTCATGAAAATTTCATGGAAAATGCTTAGTTCACATACATTTTTGTTGCCTATTACAACAAGTGCCATTAGATGTGTATTATAAATAAATTCTAAGTAAAATGAGTTCCTTTTTTTGTTTTTCAGCACAGGGAATGAATGTCATTATTATTATTATTATTATTGTTATTATTATTATTATTATTATTATTGGTACTAATAGTAGTATTAGTAGTAGTATTCTTGCGCTTTGCTGGTGCAGAAGAACAACATGCTAGCCCACCATTGTGGCAGCCTGAATTTGAGTCCCGCTGGTATCTATTCCGGCCGGGTCTGACGTTACAAAGACACCACTGGGCTGTGTTTGCGCCCACTGAAATCCAGTGATAGGCTCTGGAGCCCCTCATAATCCTCACAAGGATAAATATGGTTAAACCATTATCTAATTATTAAACTGTCTTTAATTTTAGTGGAAACGCTGCCATCTAGTGGAGAACTTGTAGAACAATCAGACCCGTTAGAGAAAACCCAGCAAACTTGTTTGAAAAAGTTGTTTGGTCACTAACTTTACATGAAGAATTTGTGAACATTAAGAAATATGTGATTCATGTTCATGTGGTAAATGTTTACTGACTAGTGACTTAGACCATTTAAGTTCTTTTATATCCTGGAATATCCAGAAGAGTATGCATCCTATATGGGACACCAGATCCTCACAAGTCTGGGTTGGGACCGTTGTTACAGAACTAGGGGATGATCCCGCCATCTGACCTTCTCTCCCTCAGACATCCACAAACACAATCATGCCTGTCTGTCACCTGACCTGGATGGACGGTACTGCTCAAACCCCACTGTGGTGGAGGGCTTACAAACTGCCACTGCACAACCCAGATACATATTATTATTATTATTATGTTATTTCTATTAGTATTTTGTGACACTATTGTTTGCATGAACTGAAAAAATCTTGATATACAAGATATAAGTTGAAATAGATTAGGTTCCTGGCCATTAAACCGGAATTTAACATGTCATGACACCCAGTGACTTTCAGAAGTCATGTAACGTATCCAATATGCACATGGAACTATTTATAACTTGAGTCACAGTCCGGCAGTTGGACGGTACAAAGTTTGGAGGGTTTCAATATTTACGGTTGGTTGACCTTCTTTCATACCTTCATGAGCCTCTTTTTCTTAGTATGAGTACGCATTTTGTAAGTATGTCCTTAATATTGGTTGCTCTATTAACATGTGTAAGTACTTTTTCTGTGTGTGAGACAGCGAGAGCGAGAGAGTGAGAGTGAGAGAGAGAGAGAAGTCATAAAAGACAGACTTACAAACCAAACCATTTCCAGTACTTACAAACTGTCTTGTTTTAGGCAACTGCTGAACGTCACAGTGACACAAATGGTATGTCTTTTCTATTTTTTTATTATACACATCCTGTTGGAGTCTTACTCAATAGTTCAGCTTGCTCTGTTAAAACATGCAGCCCTATGTAGCAGGTTTACTTTACAGACTTTAATACCTTAAAGTCACCCATGTCCAAAGACCACATCTGTAACCTTTTTCCATAAACAATGAATTGCTTGAGGAGGTAGTTCCTGCAAATATGTAACTAAGCAAAGGAAAGTGACTCAGAAGCATGGCTACATGTTGCTCGTTAGAACATCCATATCCTGTGAATATGCAAACTGAAAATGCCCTATAAATTAAAAAATGCAACACATCTTATCCATTAAAATGTGTGTTACATAGCCTGTATTTATTCCTGTGTCCCGTGAGGTATACTTTATGGTAGACTAACACAAGCTGGTAGCTATATGCTGGCAGTATGGATAATAGGCTCATGTAAATGAATGAGGTCCTGCTCAGACCTACTCTTAATGCCTGCATCCTTTTCAGTACACTATTCATTCTTAAGGGCGCAGGCTTAAGCACTCTAGATGGGATGCCAGGACATCGCAGATGTGGGTAAGGGTCACTGTTGCAGTGCCAGTGGATGATCCCCCGACTGACCTCTCCTCTCGCAGACACAGCTAACTATGCCTGTATGTGAAGGCTGACCCAGCCAGATATACACAGCTGGGACTTGAGTACATGTCCCTGCAGTGGTATGGTAGTGTATTAGAGTGATGCACCACCTGAGTGCACATGGCTAATACTGAGACAATGAAATAATGTATTCATTATTTTTGAACTATTTAAAAACATTTACAGCTGTTTCCCCAAATCGGTTTTTGTATGTATATTGTAAAAGTTGTAAGATGGGATGGAAGCAAAAATCTGGGTTTGGTAGCGACTGTTCTAAAAGTAACCTATTTTCAGAATTTGTGACACATCTACTTCAGTTTTTTATTTAAAATTCATTATAAGGTTCAGTTATAACTAATACTAATGATAATGATAATAATGGTTATAATAATGGTAATTATTATTATTATTATTATTATTATTAGTAGTAGTAGTAGTAGTAGTAGTAGTAGTAGTAGTAGTAGTAGTATTAATGGTAAATTTAACTCACTTATAAAATCTTTAAAAATCAATATTAAATATTCAATAAAATTCAATAAAATATTCAAATAATTCATTAGAAACAGTCTATAAATTAAGGTAAATGAATGTCTTGGGTCTGAAATAAATTATATAACATAATCCTTGTAAACATCTTAGGTCTGAACACTTAATTGTTTTTTTATGTTGGACTGCAGATTGAAGCCATTTGGTAGAATGATCCAGATATGTGTGAAAACAACATTTCATAGGCTTAGGCTATTGAATCAAAGTCCCATCCACACACCAAAGCAATTGTTAGAATTATAAAATCATTCCTAGGCTCATTATAAGTAACAAAGGTTTAAATCTGACCATTTATAAAGTAATTAGTCCTAAACTATTAAATAAGGTCTTAAATGGTTATTAAGTTTTGTTGATTTTTGTTGACCCCTTTTTGCCTTCAGAAATTCCTTAATTCTTCATGGCCTAGATTCAACAGGATGCTGGAAACATTCAGAGATGCTTTTCTTCTGTAAAACTCATTTGTAATGATTGGTTATTTGAGTTACTGTTTCCTTTCTATCAACTTTTGGCCATTCTCCTCTAACCTCTGGCATGAACAAGACATTTTCACCCAGAGAACTGCCCTCACTGGATATTTTCTCTTTCTCTACCATTCTCTGTATACCCTAGAGATGGCTGTGTGTGAAAACACAGTAGATCAGCAGATTGTGAAATCCAGATCAGCCCATCTAGTACCAACAACCATGCCACATTCAAAGACACTTAAATCACCTTTCCTCCCCATTCCGATAGTTGGTTTGAACTTCAGCATGTCGTCTTGATCAGTGTTAATTTTGACAGCAAATTTTAATTTAGTTTTAGTTATATTCTTATGACTAAAATGTAATTAATTTTAGTCATAATTTAGTCATCTGAATTGTTTCATTATAGTCTAGTTTTCGTCGACTAATTATAAGATTATAGTCGACTTAATCTAGTAGCTTTAATTGACTAAAATATGAAATGTAAAGGTTGCAATAGGTAAATGCTTTTTAACATTTCCTTTTTAAAATGAAACACCTCCATGCATGCATTGATAATAAAAGTACACATTAAAGTGGTTATAACTCAAAAGTTTCACCATGGATCTGCTTCACACTTGGTGTGGACAGTCAGCAGATATTCTAGAATAGAATCAAACTGGAATGAATGATGTATTATAAGATTTAAATTAAGATATAAGCTCAGGTCTATATGCATGCATTATAACAACTGTATACAGTAAAGTTGTCACCAAAACTCAATTTCCATCAAAGATCTGCTTCAAACTCAGTGTGGACACTCATGAGATATATGTAGAATAGAATCAAGTTAGAATAAATGATATATTATGAGCTTTATTAAACATATAAGATCAGAAGATCGGATATATTTTCATGCTCTACAGTGGTGTGAAAAAGTGTTTGAAACAATGGTAAACCTTCCCAGGAGTGGCCAGCAGACCAAAATCACCCCAAGAGCGCAGTGACGACTCATCCATGAGGTCACAAAAGACCCCACAACATCATCCAAAGAACTGCAGGCCTCGCTTGCCTCAGTTAAGATCAGTGTTCATGCCTCCACCATAAGAAAGAGACTGGGCAGTTCCAAGATGAAAACCACTGCTGAGCAAAAAGAACATTAAAACTCATCTCAGTTTTTCCAGAATACATCTTGATGATCCCCAAGACTTTTGGGAAAACATTCTGTGGACTGACGAGACAAAAGTTGAACTCTTTGGAAGGTGTGTGTCCCTATACATGTGGCGTAAAAGTCACACAGGATTTCAGAAAAAGAATATTATAGCCACAGTGGTGGTGGTAGTGTGATAGTCTAGGGCTGTTTTGCTGCTTCAGGACCTGGAAGACCTGCTGTGACAAATGGAACTATAAAAAAAAAATTTGAAGGAGAATGTCTGGCCATCTGTTCGTGACCTCAAACTGAAACGAACTTGGGTTCTGCAGCAGGACAATGATCCAAAACACAATAGCAAGTCTACCTCTGAATGGCTGAGGAAAAACAAAATGAAGACTTTGGAGTGGCCTAGTCAAAATCCTGCCCTGAATCCTATTGAGATGCTGTGGCATGACCTAAAAAGGCCGTTCATGCTCGAAAACCAATGTGGCTGAATTACAACAATTCTGCAAAGATGAGTGGCCAAAATTCCTCCACAACGCTGTAAAAGACTCATTACAAGTTATCGCAAACGCTTGGTTGCAGTTGTTGCTGCTAAGGGCGGCCCAACCAGTTATTAGGTTTAGGGGGCAATCACTTTTTCACACAGGACCATGTAGGTTTGGATTTTTTTTCCTCCCTTAATAATAAACACCTTCATTTAAAAACTGCATTTTGTGTTTACTTGTGTTGTCTTTGACTAATATTTAAATTGGTTTGATGTTCCGAAACACTTAAGTGTGACAAACATGCAAGAAAATAGGAAATCAGGAAGGGGCAAACACTTTTTCACACCACTGTATGTGCATTTTGTTCATTACAGTATAAAACAGAGTTATATTACCCGAGTTCTCCTTACCTTCGTTTTTATTCGTTGACAAAAGTGTCAATTCATTTCATCCTAGTTTTTGTTGTTTTTCATTAATTGTAGTTTAGTCATCATCTCGTTTTCGTTAGAAAAAAAGGGTCGTTGACGAAAACTATGACAAAAATCATTCGTCAACAAAATTAGCTCTGGTCTTGACCATGACATGCATTTATAAATGCATTGAGTTGCTGCCATGTGATTTTCTGATCAGATATTTGTATAAACGATGTGTATCTTTGATGTTTATGACATTTTCGTTGAGATTTCTACACATTCCTCTTCTCTACTGCTTTTCATTCCAGAGCAGATATAGGAAGTCACCACCAAGGCTGCACAAACACTGTGAGAGCTGCCGCAGCAGGTTCTGCAGAGCTCCCATAGATATATCTGTGTCATGCATGATCATCCACTGCCGCCTGCTCTGCGGTGCCTCTTTTCACATGTGCAAAGAGGATGAACACAAACTGCTGTGCCCTAATGAGATGGTTCCCTGCCTCAATGCCAATTATGGCTGCCCTTTCTCCATGTGTCGCTCCAAGCTGGCCAAACACCTGGAGGTGTGTCCCGCTAGTGTGGTGGTCTGCTCGATGGAGTGGGTCCGCTGGCCCATTGAGGACGTAAAGGCACCTCTAGTGAGCAACCTTCTGAAGGACACGCATGAGCAGCAGGCTCTAGACCTATCCATGGCTCTCAGAGATCAGAAGTTACTTTGTGGCAGGCTAAAAATGAGGACCTTCTTTCCTCAGTTAATGCAGGAACCAGAGGAACCTATTCCAGCAGAGGCTGAGGTAGAGGAGGCAGTCGGGGGGGAGTTGGTTGCTAATGGAGAATGTTTCAATTGCACAAGAGGTGGGGTTTCAGTAAATGAACCCATGAAAGGACAGACTGAAGAGTGTTTTAAAAAGGATTCTCAGGATCTGACTGTAAATAAAGATAAATATGACTTATATGAGAAGATGTTTAGCAAAGAGATGGGGGGCTGCAAGCAGGCCCAGCAAGAACATTCAACAACACAAGACAAGAAAGCCAGGATGGAACCATCTCAGGGCTCTAGTCATCCAACTCTCCCTAAGCATGAAACAGCTAGTGAAGTAGTGGAGGATGGCAATCGAGAAAATGTCCACCCAGATATATCTAAAACTGGCCTTGCCCCTTGGCAGAAGGGGGTACTGGAAAGACTTGGTCAAGAAGTAAATCCAAGAGAGTACAACATGTATATAGTTCACCATGGTCGCATGCTCCTCAGGTTTGGCCAGATAGACGCTTGCACACCAAGAGAAAAAGATTTCGTTTACGGAAACTTGGAACCGATACCTGTTCAAACCCTCCATTCATTTAACGTTCCCACAAGTTACAGACACAAACGCATCCAACTTAAAGATCCGGCAACAAGAGCGAAGACTGAGCACAAGAGCGTGGATACATCTGATTTGGGTCTATTTGAGGAGGACTCGCAGAGGATGGATGAGATGTTTGCGACCTTGTTATGCGCTGCCGAGTTAGAGGTTAAGGGACACAAGATCAGTGAGACCGTCCCAACAGATGGACTTTATGTTGACATCGCAACTCAGACGTACAACTTCCTGACAGCTCCGTTTATGTACAACGCTACTCTGGCTGATATCACAGAAGAAAGGGAATTGAAACTTCATCTCCAGACTGACACAGAAATTGTGACTCTTAGACATAACAAGTCCACCTCTGTTTTCACCTTCATGTGTGGACATTTCTTCAGAAGGGACGAGTTTGCGTCTCACTTTAAGAACACACACTCAGATATCCAGTCTTGTTTGAACGGTTGGTTTGAGCAGAGGTGTCCTCTGGCTTACCTGGGCTGCACCTTCAGCCAACGACGACTTCAGCCATCCACACACAGGGCAACGGTCTCCTATAACCAGGATCTCAGCATTTTCACCCTCAGACCTGAACTGAGTGAACACCAAGTAAACACCATAAAACAAACACAAGTTATTCAAGAGGATTCTCTGAGCGATCTTCCTTTTGAGGTGCTGCGTCACATTGCTAGCTACCTGGATAGCTTCTCTCTGTCCCAACTAGCCCTGGTGTCCAGACTGTTTCGGGACGTTAGCAGTACATTTCTTCACGAGAGAGGAATGGTTAACTTAAAATGGAAAAAGAAACAATATTCCCATGGTGGAGCCAAATGGAAATCTTCTAACGTAAGTATTTCTGGGATGGAATAGGATGGTTTTCTGGTTAGTATAACCAAATATGAAGACAATACTAAATCCATGTGACATATTGCATAATGTTTAATTAATGTCTGCTCACTGAGGCCATTTAAGACAATAAAGAGTAAGGCATAATGGAATAAAATATTTTATGACACAGTGACAAGTATTAATGCTCTAATACTGTACTGTACTGAATATCCAAGGAAAAAATGTACTTTGAAATTTTAGAGTAAAACTGTTTACAGTTGAACCATAATAGTTCATAGTTCTACTGTCACCTTTAATGGTCGACCATGACAACAACTGTGAACTCTCGTGTCTATGATCAAATAAGTTTGCAGTTATACTATGAAATTTCACAGTAGAACCATGAAGTGGCCAATAACTATGGTCATACTGTGAAAGTCTGCATTAAAACTGTCAAGCAATTCACAGTTTTACTATAAAATTTCACTGGACATTTTTCCTGGTTATTTTTAAGGCATGTATTTGCCTGAAATGCTAAATCAGTATTAGATGAATTTGGTATATTTTTTTATCTGATTCACTGATATGATTTAACCTGTGAATGGATGTTGTTGATAACATATCACTAGCAAGATCTCGCTAGAGGTAGTCTTCTCTCAAATCAACCACATGGTACCAATATGATACTTACACAGGCTACACAAAGCTAAATATTTTGTCAAATATATTGATATATTTCGAAGAACCTGTATTTCTACAGTTAGTATGCATGCTAGCATTAACATTAAAGGGCTGTAATTGTAGTATGTTAGTTATATATACACACCTAACTAGACAGCAAATACTGTATGCAAGCTTGCTTGGTAAATAAATACTAAACTGATCTCAAATAGTAAATAAAATAAGCCATTAAATAAGGTTTTCACCAAGAGGCTGTCAGTGCAGTAGCTAAACATATATAACACCCATATAATGAAATAGCTATCTAGCTTCACATTCTAACTTATATGTTATATAGCAGCTTATGGGGTTATAGGGTGTTGTCCACAAGGACCACTTTCATAAGTACAGCTTTAGGGGATCCACTTGACAGAAGAGACGCCAGATGAATATCACAAATGTAATGCTTTCATAAGGTCACAACATGCAAAATGTGCTCAGTGACTGTTAGAATATTTGTATTATATCAGCATCTAATGTCTGTTACTCAGAGCTCTGATATTGATGCCTTATAAAAATGAGTACAGTCCAAAGTATTATATGCATCAGTGTTGACTACTAATTGCCTGATAACTTTGGTTCCTCACTGCTTTTTCTCCTTTCTCTCATCCTCGCTTAAGGTTTGGGAATTCAGCAATTTGTTCAGCAGCGTGAGCCGTTGGTGCATTGGAGATTCACCCTCTATGGCTGAGCACCTTAAGCACTGTCCGTATTACCAAACCGAGCCCAAAATGAAGCCCTTTGCCCTAGCTAGCATGTGTAAGAGCAATGAAGATTCAAAAAAGAGGAAAACTCTAGTTACAAAGTTCATGGGGAAGAAATAACTTTGCACGTATTTTTTAGATCATTGTAGTACAGTTGTTAGAGAATGAATAATGAAAGATAATGGGACAGTATTCTAAGCTATGTTATATGTTGGCAACAGTGATTTAGTGGTACGGGTCTGACCTAGTTGTTTGATTGACAGCACTAGGAACTTGGCTCTTGTGCAAGACCTTCAATCTACAGCTGCTCAGCAGTGGACTTGGATATATCCTAAAGCAAATGTAAATTGAATCGGGCTGAGAAAAATGTTAATGACTAAATGTTAATAAGCAGGAAAAATGTTAGCATCAATCTTCAGTCCGGAACTGAACAGGTTCCTGAGCTGTAACAAGACCCTTACACTAGTAAGTAAAAGGCTATTAAGATAAAAAATATGTATAGTTTAGTGATTCCTGTAGCTGTTTACATTGTGAAGTCATATGCTTATGATATATCATGATATGCTTATCTACTAAGTAACAAGTAGAGCCATAGACATCATACCTACATAGTACTCATGATCCTGATCACTTTGCTCTGCAGTCTGACCTCACAACCTTTTAAGAAATGCAGGAAAAATTTCAAAGAAATTCAGGGGTCAGGCCTATCAAGCAAGGATAATGAGTGAGGCATGTTTGAGCCAGACAAATCTCAGAAAGAAAAAATGAAGATACATAATGCATGTAACTTGCAATAATTCCACTGTAAATGTCTGTGTTTGTTTGGTTCACTAAGAAGTTGCAGTTTTTGTATGAATTACAACGTTTAAAATAAATTCCAGTGGGGTTTGGAACCACTGTGCTAAAGGCTGCACATGATCTGAGCAGATTCCATATGAATGACCCACCTTTGTGTTATTCACTGACTTTGAACTTTGGTTTGTAATCAGTGCCAAGTGTAATTAGGGTAAGTGTAGTCTTAATAAACATTTTCTTTATAACCCATCAGCGTACCGGTACATCATCTGCGTACAATATCTGTGAAGTGTGTGCAGATAAAGCTACGTATTGATACACTAGTAGTTCAGTATTATATGGCTGTTGTCTACTTACGAGATTGAAATTTAATCCTATGTCTCTTCGAAGCACTTTAAATGAAAACATCTGTCGATTGGTCTAAATGTATATGTGAAATCATCTAAAACTAATAAATACTGTTATACAATTTGCCTTATATCTAACATTGATTGTTTTCTTATTACTATCTGAATGCTTACAAGATAAATCTACCTTTGCATGTTTCTGTTTTGACACGAGGTTCTATGTAGTGATGAATAGGTAATAAACAGTGTACTCGTTCTACAGGGTGGGCCAATTATATGGATACACTTAAATAAATTGGGAATGGTTGGTGATATCAACTTCCTGTTTGTGGCACATTAGTATATGGGAGGGGGGAAACTTTTCAAGATGGGTGTTGACCATGGTGGCCATTTTGAAGTCGGCCATTTTATATCCAACTTTATTATTTCCAATGTGAAGAGGATCATGTAACATATCAAACTTATTGAGAATTTCACAAGAAAAACAATGGTTTTATCGGAACTTTATTCTTTCATGAGTTATTTACAAGTTTATGACCACTTATAAAATGTGTTCAAAGTGCTGCACATTGTGTTGGATTGTCAATGCAACCCTCTTCTCCCACTCTTGACACACTGATAGCAACACCGCAGAAGAAATGCTAGCACAGGCTTCCAGTATCCGTTGTTTCAGATGCTGCACATCTCGTATCTTCACAGCATAGACTTTTATGTTTGGGGTCATCTGAAGGCAATTGTCTAAGGGGGTCAGATCGGGAGAGCATTTCTTCTGCGGTGTTGCTATCAGTGTGGTCATAAACTTGTAAATAACTCATGAAAGAATAAAGTTCCGTTAAAACCAAGCACACCATTGTTTTTCATGTGAAATTCTCAATACATTTGATGTGTTACATGACCCTCTTCCCATTGGAAATAATAAAGTTGGATCCAAAATGGCCAACTTCAAAATGGCCGCCATGGTCAACCCCCATCTTGAAAAGTTTCCCCGTCCCATATACTAATGTGCCACAAACAGGAAGTTGATATCACCAACCATTCCCATTTTATTTTGGTGTATCCATATAAATGGCCCACCCTGTATATTTACATTTTACATTTACAGCATTTAGCAGACATCCTTATCCAGACCGACTTACAGAAGTGCTTTGTATTCTTCTTAGTAGACAAAACCTTGTGTTAGTACAAATAAGCTATAGCCCAAGCACATAATCCAACCAGAGCCTGCTAGGATCTGATGTGGGTAAATCAACGAAACACACGTTCTACATCAATATGCATTTGTTCTATTGTGTAATGCCAGCTGAGAGAGAAGGACACGCAGCTAACTGCAGGTCAAAGTGAGCTGTGTTTGATAACACCGGGCAATTGGCCTGTGACTGTGCAACTTCCAGGCCTGTAACCAGACCCCAAGTGGCCCTGTCATGCGTTCACCACGCCAGCCGTTCTCTATTTTTAACATTCAGCCACACAGCTGACATGAGAACACTGGGTCGTGCAGCGACAAAACTGGATACAGGCAACGCAGCAGGACAACCTGTGTTTTTCCTACATGGGCACCTCTATGATAAACATTCTTCTCGCGTTCACCTGGTAGGGTAAAAGCCAGGTATGCTTTGCGTATATGTGGTTATTTTGTATATGCATTTTAGCCTAGGTGATGCGTGTGATTTGACCTACAGTACTGTGCAAAAGTCTTAGGCCACCATTAGTTTATTTATACCATGTTTTAACAATGGTAAGCCTATAATGACCATATATAATTATTTATCAGTCTCTTTATTAGAATACAATCATAAAGTGCAGGCAATTTACAGGAAAAACAGGAAAAAAATCCAGGAAAACAGCTTCTATAGGTTAAAGTGGCAAGTATTTAGTGTAACCTCCCCTTACACTTGAGATGCCATGTTGACCCTTGTACAGTCCAAAGAAGCTTGATCAGGATTGGTCTTTTTGGAAGGGTAGCAGCCAAGTAGCTGAAACTTTTTCTGAAGGGGAATGTTTACATTACATTTATAGCATTTAGCAGACGCTCATATCCAGAGTGATCGTCAACAGTCTTACAATCCAAGCAGTTGAGGGTCTTGCTCAAGGACCCAACAGTGGCAGATTTGCAGACGAGGGATTTGAACCATGGACCTTCTGGTCCATAGTCCAGTACCTTAACTACCACAGGTTACCACAGTCCCAGGGTGAACAGGGTGAAAATGCTAAAATATGCTAAATCTCACAAAGACTAGAATGAAGATCAGTGGAAAAGAGTATTATGGAGTGCAAATCCACGTTTTAAATAACTTTTTAAAATTTGAAAATCATGTTTTTTATTATGGTCATTATACCATTGCTAAATCAACAAATGTAATGGTTGCCTAAGACTTTTGCACAATACTTTAGATGCCTTTAATACTTTAACCTCTGAAAGTTGCCATGTTCAGCCACATGAGGGAGTCTGCATGTTATATTTTATACCGATAGTCGCCTTATGTTTTCACTGGTCAGCTTCGGATTTCGATGTGAAGATTCCTGTTCAAATCTTCAGATGACCAAGGTCCACAAGCAATACCTTTCATAGATATGGTAAGTCTACAATCCATTTCTAAACACAAATTTCATCTTAACACTATGATTAAACTGCTAATGTTAGATGATTATGCAGGGAAAGCAAAGGACTCCAGCATCCAAGTTGCACAAACACTGTGAGAGCTGCCACAGGAGGTACTGCAAAGTTCCCATCGAGATATCCGTGTCATGCATGGTAATCAACTGCCACCTGCTCTGTGGTGCCTCCTTTCACATGTGCAAAGAGGACGAACACACGCTGCTGTGCCCTAATGAGAAGGTGCCCTGCCTCAATGCCGACTATGGCTGCCCTTTCACCATGTGTCGCTCTAAGCTGGGCAAACACCTGGAGGTGTGTCCTGCTAGTGTGGTGGTCTGCTCAATGGAGTGGAACCGTTGGCCCATTGAAGACGCAGAGCCGCCTGAATTCTACAAAAATATATTGAAGGAGAGCTACACCCAGGAACCACTGGACCTCTCCATGGCAATCCGGGACCAAAGATATCTGTTTGACTCTCTCAAAATGAAGACTCATTTTCCTGAGCTTATTGAGAAGCTGAAGGAGGAACCCATAGCTCAAAGGATGGAGGGAGCAGTTGGAGGAGTATCCTCTGGCCTTCAAGAAGCCTGTGCAGGTGCTTCTTCAGGGCAGCTTAGGGAGGGTGAGTTAACTCAGGAAGAACGAGAGGCAATAGCAAGTGGCACTAATGTTGCAGGTATTGACAGGTACGACCTCTGGGAGAGGATGTTCAGCATGGAACTGAGCGGTTGCAAACAGACTGTTAAGTCACTGGATAAAAAGCCTGCTGCAAAAACATCTGAGACGAAACCCCGTCCAAATCCAAGCAGGCTGGAAATCTTAGAAGAAGAGATGCAAGCCCAAACTGAGGAATCAGCGCCACCAGCCAATATGCCACATTTCAACCTATATGAAATAGATGAGGACAAGTTTGTGATAGCCACATCCTTGTTGGCTTGCGACACACGTCCGGACAAGCAGTTTGTATATAGAGGTTTGGAACCCATGAAGATCAAAACTGTTCGGACATTTAAAGTACCAACCAGCTTCATGGCAAGGTCGAGTCGTGTCCGAAATCCCTCACACCACAAAAGGATTTCCCAAGCTGTAGACACATCAGACTTGGGCATTGGATTAGAGGACATGCCAAAGTGGGATGAGGTTCAAGCCACTCTTTTGTGCTCTTTGGAAAAGGAACTCAGAGGTCACCTGATTGCAGAGTCAACTTCTGGAGATGCACTTTTCATGGATGAAGGAACTCAGACTTATGATTTTTACACTGCCCCTTTCAAAGCAGATGCATCACTGTCAGACATTACCGCAGATAAGCCGTTGAAGCTTCACGTCCAGATTCAAACGGAGAGCGTCACCAACAGGCACAATAAATCGAGCTCTGCGTTTACATACCTCTGCAGCCATTCATTCAGACGGGACGAGATTTCGTCTCACTTTAAGAACGTTCACTCGGATATCCAGTTCTGTTTGAATGGCTGGTTCGAAGAAAGGTGTCCTCTGGCTTATTTGGGTTGTACCTTCAGCCAAAGAAGGCTTCAGCCCGCGACGCACAGAGCCACGATCTCCTATGATAAAGACCTCAGTACATTCACTCTAAGGCCTGAGGTGCCAAAAATTCTTTATGAAGGCGTGAAAACGGCGACAACAGAGAGGAAGCGGGCTCGTAATCTGGACCCTTTGAGCAAGTTGCCCTTTGAAGTCCTTGTCCATATTGCTGGGTTTCTGGACAGCTTTACACTGTCTCAGCTGGCTCTAGTGTCCAAACTCATGAGAGAGGTTTGCAGCATGTTGCTGCAAGAAAGAGGCATGGTGTCACTCAACTGGGAGAAGAAAGTCTACTCTCATGGTGGATGGTGCTGGAGAAACCGACATAAGGTCAGAATGAACAGATTTTATTATGATTAAAATGCAAGACGTAAAGTGCACAGCATGTACCATAACGTTGCCTAATTCTTTTTAGGTCTGGAACTTCAGCAATCTGTTCTCCCCTGTGGATAACTGGTGCCTGGGCAAGTTCCCATCAATGTCTGAGCATCTCAGGGTCTGCCCGTATTATCAAATGGAGCGCAGAACAGAGCCTGAACCCCTAATCGGTGTCTTCGATTGCCAGGAAAAAGAAGAGAAAGATCAGAGTCTTGTCTCAATGTTTATCAATAACAAATAAAATATGCATTGCTCAGTTTGCTCCTGAGTCATATTACATAAGTGCCGATTTCTAGCTCTGTGAGTGGAAACAATTCAGCCTACCAATGTAATAATTATGATCTCTTGCAAGGTCTTGTATTGCTAAGATTTGATCTGTGGTCACCCAGTCCTCGTAGTATCTCAGTTCTTGTCTTTCAGCCTTCTCTGGTTTTGAACCTGACCCTCTGTTAGATATTAATTATGGATTATAAATATTTTTCATGTGTGTTATAATACCTGCCTGTTTTAGTGACTATAATTGTTGGAATAGCATAAAATAAACGCATTATGCCTACACAGTTTGAGTACTTCTTGCATCTCTCCTGCTCATACGTGCATTACAATTAGCCGTTCAATGCGAGGGTGCAAGACACCTTTGGGTTTGCTGACACTTAAATTAATGGAGCAGTTCAAACATCCAGGTCTCTCAATTCTAGAAAATATCATCACAGCATTACCATGAGTGCTCTGGTGGCTCAGCGATAAGAGCCATCTGCTGGAAACAGCAGTTCAAATCTTGGGTGAGGCTTCTAATGTGAAGGTTAGTGCTCAGTGAATTCTGGGTTAGGCTCCAGACCCTTCCCCTTGATCCTAGGAGAAGCAGGGGTAAAATACGGGGTTCGGAACCTATATAGGAGAACACAGTGTGCAGGTGTAAGTGTGCCTTGATTGGGATACCAGTCCAATGCTGGACCAGCAGGGATCGCTGTTGGAGCACTGAAGCTGATCCTAGACTAGACTTTCTTAGACATATCCATGGCAACCCAGGTAATTTGAGTATAGATGTATGCTAACCCTAAACCTTTTTCAACCTTATTTGGTATATCCAGATCCCTAGCTTTACAAGAGTGAAAGAGGGCCGTAGGTTGATTGATTGCCGTAGAAGTTTTTCACTGGCAGATGGTAGACTTTGCAAGCCCAAATCCACTTGGAGGAATGGACTAAGCTCGCAGTACCTTTATCAGAAAGAGAGGTCGGTGTTGCAGCGACAGGAAAAGAATACTTATCTAAACTTTGAGCAGCAGTTAAAGCCATGTAGTGTACTGTACCGTGACATTTTGACACTCCACTGGCTCTTTCTACATGGCAATGGCACGTGCGACTGTCACAAATGCCCCCTAGCGGTACATGACAGTTATTGCAGTGGCTTGCCTTACATGACAATGCCCATGACAGCGGCACATGACAGTATGAAAACCATCCCCTAACGTACTGCCTACGAGCCATGTAAGCCTTGCCACTATATTGATTGCCAGATAACGCATAGGGGCGGATACCCACTGTCACGTATCACTGTCATCCAAGCCAAGCTACTGCGGTAACTGTCATGCACCTCTAGGGGGCGCTTGTGACAGTTGCACGTGCCACTGTCCTGTAGAAATAGCCAGTGGCTGTATAAAAACGTCATGGTACAATACACTCCACGGCTTTAACCCCCTCTCGAATACCGGTCTCCCATGGTGGTGGTGTAGCATCTGAAATGATCTGCCACCCAAACTATTAGTACTCTTTGTTTATAATTATTTACAAATAGTAATTATAATTTCTGCCAAACGTAACAGCCTGGAGAAAACACATTACACTGTTTTAGTACACAAAACACACATTATTACAAAAATTATTTTGTGTAATTACGCAAAAACTAAATCAGAAGGATGCCGTGAGCAGGAATCATTGGGGGATAAGTCCAATGATGTCCCACGGCAATGCTGGGACTTGAACTCAGCACCTTCCATCTCATAGGCCATAAACCATAACCATAACCACTTCACGTCCTACAATGGATCTCCTTTATAACTGTAATGTTTGTTTAATATCCCATCAGAAACAATTCAGGAATTGTACAACATGCAGATTAAAGCTGTTCTGGTGTAGCTTGAGTCCTTATTAATAATAATAATACTAATAAGCTTTATTTATATAGCACTTTTTCAAACACCGTTTTACAAAGTGCTTTACAAAAGCAAAGGAATAATAATAAAAAAGAATACACAAAAAAAGAATAGTAAAACAGTGGAATGAAATGAAATAGAAACATTTAAAAGTGCTGACACAATAAAAGATGATGTAAAATCTAAACAGATAAAACACGTGTCTTAACCCTTCTCTTAAATGTGTTAAGATCGCATAGAGCCCTCAGGTCAACAGGAAGAGAGCTCCAAAGGTAGGGGCCATAACAAGAAAAGGCCACCTTTCCACTCTTTTGCTGGGTGTTTGGTACGACCAGCATGTTCCTGCTAGCTAATCTGAGAGCCCTCGGTGGACCGTACCTAACAATCATATCACTGAGGTACTGGGGAGCCATGGAGGCATTTAAAAACCAGTAAAATAGTCTTAAAATCAATTCTAAATTATACTGGTAACCAGTGAGGCTGTCAGTGTAGCTGTGTGATGTGATCCCTCATTTTTTTACCAGTCAAGATTCTTGCTGCAGCGTTTTGCTCCCTCTGTAGGTTGGAAATGGAGCTCTATGGTAGGTCAGAAAGAAGAGCATTACAATAATCCAGGCGCAATGATATAAAAGTGTGTTTAAGTTTCTCACTTTTAGCCAGTGAGAGCATATTGCACTGGATATATACTGGATATATTTCTGAGGTGGAAGAATTCTGTTTTGCTAATATGGATCTTAAAACTAAGATCACTGTCAAAAGTGACACCCAGGTTTTTGACTCTGCTTTGTGATTCTAGAGAACAGGATTTTAACCATGTCACTGCCTCTGCCTTCACTTCACCATTACCAATAACAGTTATTTCAGTTTTATCATTATTTAGCTGCAAAAAAGTATGACACATCCAAGAGTTAATGTCATCTAGACACCGAAGCAGGTCGTTGATAGATCGACGAGGGTCAGAAGCTAAGGACATATACAATTGTGTGTCAGCTGTGTTTCATTAGCAGTTGATATGAATACATTGTTATGTCCGTTATACTACAGTACGTGGTGACTGGTTTTCATTAGTTTGTTCTCCCCTGTATCATAACTTCGAAGTTACTGATTGTTCCCCTCTGACTTTTTTATGAACATGTAAATTTAGTGAATCCACAAACTCAATCAGTGTTTGCAGTGTTATACTAAGTTATAAAATATTCCCCAATGTCCTGTAGTACAGAGTTGTTTGAAAAAAAAAGGCTTATTTTGAAGATTGCTGACTTTGGATAACAGATTTCCAGAAGCAGAAGCAGGATTCTACATTTTCGCAAAGTGATTTTTTTAAATAAAGTTCCTATTTTAATGAGGAATCGAAAGCACTGAACTTGACCCATTACTGGAGGAACCAAATACTTTTCCCTCTCCTGTCAAGTGAAAGGAGGAGACACAGATACTGGTGAGGGACTTTACACTATACCTTGAAATACTTGGGCTAATCATCTTCTCAGAACCCTGCGTGTTTTAATAATCATTTGTTCTCCATGACTGTTTAGATTACTCGCGATGCAGCTGCCGGTACATCTGTTTTTACTCGTCTGGGTGCCTGTACTTTTCCGCTTTGGTCTTTCCCAGAATAATTGCCAGGTCCAGGACGGACAATCAGGACAGAACGGGCAACCTGGGAGAGATGGCTGGCCTGGACAAAAGGGAGAGAAAGGAGAACCAGGTATGAATCTGTGCCACATTTTGAGTCATTGTAACATTGTAGTGGACAAATCAGCAGTTTAATGAGGCTTATGTATGAATATACTTTCTCAGTTTTGCAGGTAAAGCTGAGTGAGGAGGAATTAATTGGTCTTAAAGGAGATCAGGGTGAGGAGGGTCCTACTGGAAAGATTGGTCCTAGAGGCTACAACGGGAAACTTGGACCACCAGGACCGCCTGGCCCTCCCGGTCCTCCTGGAGATTATCGTGACGGCAGTCGAGCCTCAGATGTAATGAAAGCCGCTTTCTCTGTTGTGCGTTCCAAAGCGACACAACCTGAGTACAAAAAACCACTGATTTTCGATAAAGTGCTCACTAACGCCAATAACAACTTCGACCTAGTAACAGGCGAGTTCGTGTGCAGCATTCCTGGCACCTACTACTTCGTGTTTCATGCTGTCTCTGAGGGTGACCTGTGTCTAAACCTGCGAAGTAACAACAATGAAAACCTGAGCCTGACTTTCTGTGACTTCATCATGCGCAAAACATCTCAGGTCTTGTCCGGGGGTGTCGTGATTAAGCTCGAGAAAAACAATAAGGTGTGGATAGAACCAACAAAGAACTCTGACCGCAAAGCAGAACCGAACCCTAACCCTGAGTTGAACAAATTGGCGACAAAAATTGACTCGTGTGTGTTCAATGGATTTCTGATCTTTGCTACTAACTGAAATATGTAGTAATCGCTGTTAGACTGATAACAGACTGATAACAGAACAATGAAATCTTGAATTTGTAATGTTACGCTATGGTTTGATTCACATTCCTTCTGAGAACAAATGGATATTTCAATTGTAATAGCTATTTTGCAATAAAGCTGTCTGTGTAATCTGTGTAATTATTGTGTGCAGGTGAAAAACGTTTATCTACAGCAAGGATATAAAACTAGTTAAGAATGAGGGAAAGATTACAAAAAAAGAAAGGCTGGAGCTGTTTCATCTGGAAATTATAAATCTATAATAAAACTTTTAAATTAGTTTCACCTACATTTATAATATTTGTAATATTACATTTATAATATTTGTAATATTTTTAATCATTTCACATATCAGACCCTATAGATTCTGCATTTAAAAAAACTAATGTCTATTTTAATTTAAAAATATCAGTGAATTCAGGCCCATAATTTAGGTTCAGGCACTTGTGTGATGCAACAGTCTAATCCACCTCCACAAGGACCATGGGGCGAGTTCTGGGGTGCTTTTGGTCAGGTTGAGCATCACATGCAGACACGATTGTGGTGGTGTCTGATTGGCTGGGTAGTCACCAGAAACAAGTGATCCCCCATTTCCTTGATTTGGAAATAAGGGGTTAAACCATGAAAATGAATAAATAATTAACTTACTTATTAAATACATAAATACAATTTCAAGTTCAGATTAGTTAATAGAAATGTGATTTTGTAAAATTCATTCCTGAGATTTACCCTGAGATATTGATTACAATTGCAGAAGCCTGTTGAGATTTACCATTGCATCACACTCACACTACTTACATGCTTAAGATATAAAGCTAATGTTATTAGAGTTAAGTACAGAAAAGAGTATCCCTGTAGTTCACTGGTGGGGGGACATTTTCCAATTTATGTACAAAAATAAATATACAAACATATGTACAAAAACGTAAAACAAATTCAAACCAGACTTTTTTTATAGAAGCAAAAAAAAATTAATAACAACTTAATTGTGGTTGTAATCTGGAAGAATTCTTAAATATTTCTAGAAGATTTACTAAATGTTGACAAAAAAATAATCATGATGGGGAAAGGCTACACGTGGTTATTTACACTACCATCAAAAGTGTTAGAACGTCAGTTTTAATTAGTGGTCAAGTGATATAGATTTTTAATGGCCAATGCAATATTTAGATGGTTTTTAATGGTCAATATTTAGAGAGCAGGGTGACTGATGGCCGATATAACATGCCGATATCTTTTTTTTTGCAACAGATAAAACTAATAACAATAAATGAGACACCAAATTGCTGAACTTAAATAAACATTTTTTCAAGCTATAAATGCACTGTCTCTGTTTGCAGTCTGTCTTTTTATAAATAAAAAATAAAAGTTTTATTGCTCTTAACAACAACATTTATTAGATAACAGTATCACATTCTTTCTGGGGGAAAAAAAATATTACATTTACATTTACAGCATTTAGCAGACAACCTTATCCAGAGCGACTTACAATTGATACAATCTTATAATCCAAGCAATTGTGGGTTAAGGGCCTTGCTCAAGGACCCAACAGTGGCGGCTTGACAGAGGTGGGATTTGAACCTTGGACCTTCTAATCCATAGTCCAGTACCTTACCCATTAGGCTACCACAGTCCCACAGTCTTTGTTTTTAATCCCAGTTCCATTTAAAAGCAGTAATTTGTAATGCTGGAAACAAAGTTTTCGTCTTCTCATAACTTTCCACACCCCTCACTGAATGTTCTCTCAGCATCTCTTTGTTTTCAATCACTCAGTAGTCCCAGTTTATGAACTGCATGTTCTAATGCAGGCAACAAAGTTTCTCTGCATTTTCCCCACTATTTTTCAATATTGTTTATATTGCCGATTATTCAAAATGCTATTAATTGGCCAGATTAATCAATCTATAACAAGTTTTAATTGACATGAAAATACATTTAAACACAAAATCAAGAAAGAAATCATGAAATCGTTTCAGTTAACAACACAGAATCTAAGATTTTGGACTCAAAGAAGCCACCTTTTGTGGATTATATGTGAACACCCTAGAAATCAAATTTGATGTATTATTCTTGCTGTAGGATGAACCCCTGACAGTGCTGCAAATGCTGTTATAGTCATTTTGTTTCAGGGTGCCCTTTTCTCACCATTACAATAGCAATATACAGTATTTAATGCTGTAGTGCGATATTGTGCAAATACTGTTTTGGAGGGCGTAGTAGCACAATCTGCTGCAGTCTTGCTCTTATATGGACAAAGGGTTTGATAGTAATAACTCTGAAATATAAACAATTTTAACCTTTTTCAGTTCAGTGCTTTGCTTTGTACCATCAGGTTATTCACTGGAAGGAAATGGTATCTGCTTAAATGTCAATAAAACTGAAAACACCAGGACATTCTAACACTTTTGACCAGTAGTGTATTTTATAAGAGAATTCATTTAGAAAGGGAAATGTAAACTTTCAACTGGTGCCAGTGTGTATTGTTTCCACTATTCATATTTTAGCATACACTTTATCCATGATTGTTACTCAACACAGCTCTATCTTGTAGTAATTTAGTTATCAGTTTAGTTTAATTTGGCAAAAATGACTTTGAGATGAATACACACTTGCTCAAGACACGAGTAGCTAGCTATGGGCAGGATGGTGAACGTGAATGTGTGTGTGGTGTTTTCTTGAAGCACGTGAAAAGAGGAACACACAAAACATTTCACCAAAAGCGTACTCACCAAGCCGTCGGCGGTTCAATAGACCTGAACCAGGCTCGTGTTTTGCTGTAACCATGTTTAACTCTGGACTCATTTCTGGAGCTCTGTTGGCAGTGTGCCTTTGCTCTGTCAATGCTAATGACACATGCCCTGCAGGGACACCTGGACTGCCGGGCATTCCTGGGCTTCCTGGACGAGACGGCCGTGATGGACAAAAGGGAGAGAAAGGCGTTTCAGGTCAGTGTGTTACGTAGCTCATTCAAGCAGGATTGTGGTGATTCTGTTACTATTAAAAACCGTAGGGAACAAAGTATAATAACTTTAATATAACAGTTTTGCACATTTTAATGAGTGCACTTAAAAAAGATTTTAGAAAGCATACAATTTGTCTCCTGAAAAAGTCTGGGCACCTCTTTGGGTGATCCACAAGTGTCTCAGAATATATTTAACTTTGTTTTTAATTTTTGTTATACATAATATTTATACAATATTTTTTTCTACAGGACACAATTTAGATTTAGAACAAAAATGGATAAAGGGGGAAAAGGGAGACTATGGTCTCCAAGGACCACAAGGAAAGACAGGCAAACCTGGCATTCAGGGCCCACCGGGACCAGTAGGTGACCGAGGGGAACAAGGCGAGACGGGTGACACCAAGCCCCAGTCTGCTTTCTCTGTGTCTCGTGGAACCCATCATTTTCCAGCACCCAACACTCCTATAATCTTCCAAACTGTCATCACCAATGTCAACGACCACTTCAACGTCAAAGAGGGAAAATTTGTGTGCAACATCCGCGGCACCTACTATTTCGTCTACCACGCGACATCTCGCGGAATCACACTCTGCATTAAGGTAATGGTGAACGGGGAGAAAAAGGCGACCTTCTGTGACCACATTCAGGCCCCAGGCGCTCACCAGCAGGTCAGCTCAGGTGGACTCGCTGTGTACCTGCAGCCCAACGATAAAGTCTGGTTAGAAACGAGTGAAAATCTGAACGGCATGTACGCAGCTGGAGATAAAGGCGACAGCGTCTTCTCCGGTTTCTTGCTTTACACACACTGAAGCCTGTTCCAAAGATACACCAGTTACACCACAGTTTCACACATTTGTCTGATCAAGTTGTATTTCTGACTTCTGTACCACTAATAAAACACGACTAAAAGGTCATGTTTGTGTTATGTCTCTTTCTTACAGAACAAAGCTTTCCTACATAGCTGGGATTTTGTAAACAGCACCAGTAGACGTACACATATGTACACACACACACGCCATACAGCTGCTGTGCAAGTCAATAAAGCTTGTCATAATTTAAAGCATAAATTGCTTGTAGTGTTGGTGCAGTTCCAGGGACAAATTAGACTCTCACCTCCCTTTACTGCATATATTTAGTTTGCCGAGTTCTTTCGATGGCCACTTCTTAGATACACCAATCTGATTCACCTTTCAGTAGGTATAGTGGATCCTCATAAAATGTGAATAAGTAGTTGTATGAACCCTGTGATGACTAGCTCTGTCCAGGGCGTATTCCACGCTTGTCCTTAGCATTTCCAGAAAAACAGGACCCTCACAGGATAAAACATTTAATAAGGTGAACCAAAAAATGATTTAATTTCCATTTAACCCAAAATCAGTACTGCCCAAATATCTGGCGCCCAAACTCATCCACAATCTTGTTTAATTTCATTAATATGGTTTTGCAGCAATATGTCATATTCTCATATTTTAGCTTGTTAACATCTGCAGAGGTTTGAAAATCCACAAGCTGTGTCATTAGACCAAGGGTACCCAAGCTTTTGCACAGCACCAATGGACAAATGACCATAAGATAAACAAATAACCATGAAACAAGGTCACTTGATAGATCCAAACACCCTAAGCATGTAAATGTGGTTACTGTGCTAATAATACAAGATCATTTTTAGAAAACATTTTAACTTTTTTAGTTATAAAGGTTATTGAGATTTAAATGAATTATCAGTAAATGGACAAAAGTATTGGGACACCTACACATTACATATGCAGGAGCTTTTATGACATCCCCTTCTAACTCCATAGGCATTAATATGGAGTTGACCCCCCTTATGCTGCTATAAGAGCTTCCAATCCTAGGAAGGATTTCTATAAGATTTTGCTCCGTGTCACTGGGTTTTTTCGTTCATAAACCCAGAAGAGCATTTTCCTGGCCTGGCCTCTGTGCAGTGGGATTGAGGTCAGGGCTCTGTGCGGGCCAGTCACGTTCTTCCACACAAAACTCACCCAACCATGGTTTTATGGATCTTGCTTTGTGCAATAGGGCACAGTCATGGTGGAACAGAAAATGAGGTTCGCAGCTATTGTGTCCTTAGAGCATTGGAGACTATTATGCACTGTGCACCTCAGCACCCCAGTCCACTCTTTAATTTTATGTCATCTGGCACTTTGTGGCCAAGTTTTTGTGGTTCCACTTTTCAATAATACCACTTGCAGTTGAGAGACTGTGACTGACCCACTCTTTCACAAATGTTTATTAAACATGTGAATTCAATGATTAAGAGTTGCGTCTAAATACTTTTGTCCATGTAACGGACAAAACTCACTGATAAACAGCAAATGCTCCTAATATTAAGCAATACTGTTCTCTGCTGAGGATGTTTTTTTTAATAACTGTCACATTTTGCAACTCAAGCAAAAACAAAAAAAAATCTAAACATTACTTCAGCAATTATTGTTAACCTGAAACTTAATCTGCTGAAGATGCACTTTATGACTTCCTCATTAGTGTTGTGTAATGCTAATGTTCTGCATCTGGAGGGAGAAATGAAAGCTGGAATGATCTCTGGAGGTGAATGTTGGGTTTTTTTTATTCCCACACTGAAGACTCTCACTCATTTCTTGTGCACGGCACAAAGGTTCCTGTAAACATGGTAAGCAGTCTGTCACATCTCTGACCATTTATCTATCGGCATTTTAATTAGGAAACAAATATTGGAACTTATAAATATGTTACAAAAGGTATAATTAAAGTGCAAAGTCCTAATTTATGTTTAGCATCAATACTAGTATTACCGTACTTGTATGACCTTACTGCTTCTTTTGTATTTACATGTATATTATTATGTGTAACTGTATCGCAAGTAACTCTCTCTTGCTGTCTTTAATCTGTATAGTTTCAAGCGGGTTAAAATTTATTTAATTATTTTGTAGTTAGTACTTCTAAGCATAGGCTATATCCGTTTCTGAAATCAAAAAGCATATTTCTCTTGATTATCATTGAACAATATGATCTTATTGCTTGTGCATTTACATTTTTTTTGTACATTTCTATTATTTTATATCACTAATACTACGGGTATACAGTCTACATGACACAATGTCCTCGCATAAGACTAACATTCAGAATAACTGTACAATTGCAATGCCATTTAATGTCATTTAAAGTGTATGTTTTATTTTAAGTTAAACAATTGTCATGCGATCACCATTTACTTCATTTTTTTTGTACACTTTTTATACTGTACAATGTTAGTTACTATGCTGTTAGTTATGACTCAGTATCGTCCTCATACATATTGTACAAACGTTATAGCTTTGTCTTATTTTGTTTATTTTTATTATTACTTTAGAACTGACATATATTTTACATAATTTTAACTCAGTTCATTTTATTTCATTTCCCTTTAGGTATCCTGCTTGGTCCAAGCTGTTCTACCTGTAACTATTTTGCTATGGGTGGTGACCCCCTTCGTCTCCAGCGACTGTGATCATTACAGGGGATCACCCGGGGTACCAGGGATCCCTGGAACTCACGGTGCCAACGGAAAGGATGGACCTAAAGGAGAAAAAGGAGATCCTGGTAAATAAAAATAAATAAATACATTGATTAATTAATTGATTGATTCATTAACTAATTAATACAAGATTGTGGTAGTTAATGTTCGTTTTATTTTTTACAATAATAATAATAATAACAGTAATCCTACTTTTGTTTGTGACTTAAGATCATACAAAACCCTTACCTTAAACAAAATTGTCACATGGGGGGCAACCTCTTGCATTTGAGCAACCCTATAACTAAGGAGGAATAATCCCCTGTCAAGGCAAAACAACAAACTCAGAGAGCGAATACCCAAAGCATGACCCAGGGACGCCACCTAGCGGAACTAAGATAGTGAGGACCCAGGACAAGACCTGGTGTGTAAGTCAGCAGAGAGAATAAAATGCAAGCTATAAACCAGAAAGTCTCAACATTGGAACCTGTGCCATACCAACGGATCCACTGACCCACTGATTGTGCAAGTTCTCCTACTTAGAAAGATGAGAGAGGTCTGTAACTTTCATCAACTTCAACAATGAGAGACAAAATGAGAAAAGAAAATACCTGGAAATCACATTGTAGGATTTTTAAAGAATTTAATTATGAATTATGGTGGAATTGTATATATAAGCACACACATATTCTTGACTCTTATGCAGGTGAAGACACCCAGCCGCTGAAAGGAGAAAAGGGTGAGATGGGTCTTCCTGGACGTCCTGGCAGGCCTGGCCTGATGGGGGATCCAGGCGAGCCTGGTCTGAATGGTCCGCGGGGAATGAGGGGACCAAAAGGAGCTGCTCAAGAGGTCTCAGCAGATAAACGATCCTTCTTCTCATACAAAATGAGTGCCCGTGAGAGGAACTACCTTCAGATGAACAAAATTGTTGAATTTGATAGCTCTTTCTCTCCTGGTAAGGATGATGCAGTAAACAAAGGGATTTTCAAAGCCAAACTGGCAGGTTTACATTACTTTGTGTACCACGTGTCTGCCGCACAAAGTGCCTGTTTGTGCATCAAAAAGCAAAGGGAGACGGTGGTGAACCTGTGTGATTCTTCCCAGGGAGTTCTGGTAACCTCGGGATCTGTTGTGCTGGACATGAAGAAAGATGAGACTGTCGGAGTGTATGTGTGCTATAAAACCAGCAACATTATCAGTAAAGACGCTGAAAGCACATTCACTGGCTTCCTGCTCTTCCCATCGTAACTGTTTAACAAAATAACTTCAGGGTCTGTCCTATGTAACTCATTAAAACAACTCAAGCTGATTTACTGTGATGTTTTTTTCTCTTATCAAACCGTATTTGACTATTAAAATCATGAACCAATGAACTGGTTGTGGCTGATGCAAAATTACACATTCATGCATACAGATGCCGTTAATACAGAAAAAAAATTGAGCACGCATGAATTGCCATGGCAGAGACATGAGGCCTGTAGGAGTGCTTTACCAGTAATACTGTATCTGTCAATTCTGAAATGGACTGGGTGTCTCATTCATCTCACACTTACACCAGGACAAGCAGGGATTTAAAAAAGGAAAGAAAAAAAAAAAAAAAAGAAGAAAAATATATAAGTATTCAGGTTGGTAGTGATAATAATAATACGCTAGCCCACCACCACAGGAACCCAGGTTAGAGCCATGACCATGCTGGGCATGATTGGCCTGCAACCACCACCTCTGTGGGCCCTGCTATTGATATTCCTGTTTCCTGTTAATAGCAGATATCCTGTTGACAGGGAACAGGCATAAGCATGCTCTCATCCCATAGGTGCTAGACCCTTAACAGGAAAGTTAATGTGATTTTTAAAAAAGCATTAATTTGGAAGGGACAATTTTAGTTTATTGTCAAGCATAACTGACAAAAGTCCGACAGTTGTACTCACATAAAATAATAACATTTTACATTAAAATGCAAAAAAAAGGTTTATTTAATAGCAGAAAGTTTGTGCTCGGTAGGGTAAAAGTTTTATGTTGCAGAGATCTTTAGATTTTGGGACACACTTCAAAACAATGGAATCGAACTGCACATGAAAACATGAGGCAACATTTACTTACCGGTACTTATTTACTTGAAACCTAAACTTATGATAACTGCAAACCTTTTAAGAGGCAACACTGAAAAAAGGAAAAATAAAAGAACTTCAGTATTTTCACAAGTAAAATCTAGGGGTTAAGGTTTAAGCCAACCACCTTCCAACAGAAAGCAGCTTATAAATGATGGTTTGGCATATATTCAGATTATTTCTCAGTCAATGCCTAGGCTATGAATGCACAACATAATCTGAATACTCAATAGTTTTTTCAAATAGTTTGTGGTACTGCAGCTTGAACTAGGTCAGTTGAATGATGCATATACAACCCCAATTCCAATGAAGCTGGGATGTTGTGTAAGGCATAAATATAAATAATTAAATAAAAACAGAATACGATGATTTGAAAATCATTTTCAATCCATATTCAATTGAATACACTACAAAGACAAAATATTTAATGTTCAAACGGATAAACTCTATTGCTTTTTGTTGCTGTCCCAACTGTTTTGGAACATGTTGCAGGAATCAAATTCAAAATGAGTGAATATTTGCAAAAACCAATAAAGTTTATCCATATGAACATTAAATATCTTGTCTTTGTAGCAATATTTAATTGAATATAGGATGAAAAGGATTTTAAAAATCATCGCATTCTCTTTTTACTTATGTTTTATACAACATCTCAATTTAATTGGAATTGGGGTTGTAGACCAGCATTACATTGTACAACAAATATTTAAATATCACTCGCATGGGATATCCTTGATGTGACTACTAACAGGGAACATTCAGTTCTCATTGCAACAAAACTCCAGAGCTCTGTACTGTGGTGTCATTCATGACTGTAGGTCTTATTGTTCTTGAATCACTTCTTACTTAGCAGGATCTTTCAAAGATTGAGTCAGCCATGGCAACCACCATCAACTAAAAGTGCACTGTGGATTTCT